>JANZXU010000025.1:26091761-26189528 GCA_027576215.1 Amissidens hainesi | reverse complement strand
ACTTTTTGTTTGTGAATGTGTCGATATAATAAAAAGAAAATCACATGTTGGCTTGAAGATATGAAGTTTATCTTCTCGTGTTGAAAAACTTGCATTTTTCATACAAAATACATCGCAGATCTGAGTGACATATTTAAATAATATTGGCTGGCGTTGAGTGGGATATCAGATATATTTCATTCAGCTAGCATGATACTGAACGAGTCAAAGATGAGTAGCTGAATGGAATACATCTGATAGACCATGCAAAGCCAGCCAATATTATTTAAAATGTTTCAGGGTTTTTTTTCCCTATTCAGGTTCAGTGAATGTTGTTCCTCATCTAAGTTTTACGATAAAGTAAAAGATTGTGATGTTACATTGATAAAGACTCCCATCATAAGCAGGCCTGACTGCACAAGAGAAGCAGCTTCGACATCAGCGAATCCAGGAGCGAGACCCACAATCTGCATCTAAACACACACACACAACCACTAATTTATTTACAACATCTTTATATTTAAATATTTAACAATATTATTCTGCAAAACTACTTTATAGTGCCAATGAATGGCAGAATAAAATTATACTCCATGGTGCTCTTTATTAATATTTAATTTACTTGGCATATATTCATGCGCATGCTCAGCGTCCTTGGCTCACATGTACTCAACTGGCTCTTAAAAAGCATTTTTGATTCAGATTCACTTGATTCTGATTCAGCTGATTCTGACTCTCTGCATCCATGGGAACAGTTTCTATAAAACACAACAAACCGCTTTAGCATTGCTAGCGCTAGCTGCTGCCTCTTAACCATTGAATCGCTGGTGTTTTGTATGAAATCTGCAGAGAATTATGGTGCGTTGGCATTACTTTTATGCTTTTTTTAACAAATAGATTTTAAATAAAAATATAGCTAATAATATTACCATAAAATATTTTATTCTACTAATACATAATAAACTTTGATATTTTTGTTAGAATACCAACTTCTCAATCCAATTTGACCTTGAACAATTAAAAATTCTTGTATAGATTCTTCTACAGTAATACTTCCATTAGTAATTGCTTCACCAGATATTATTAATCTAACATTCTTATCATAAAATTGTATTTGTATATTATAATTTTTATCTAATTGTAATATTGGTAAATCATATCCAAAAACTCCATACTTACCCGGTATTTGCCATACCCATTTATTTAAATCATAGCTTATTGCACACCAATTATTTGCATCTATATATCTAAAAACAAAACCTAATCTTCCTGCATTTTCATCATCAGATGTATATTTAAATCCTATTTTATAAGTTCCATTTGCTATTACCGGAGAATCTTTATCTACTAACATTAATGTTTGAGTATTTATATTTAAAACACTATTTAATAAATTTACAGAAGCTATGCCCTCTTCAATTTTCCAATTATTCAAAGTGTTATATGTGTTAAAATTTTTAAAGTATAGAATTTTAACAGGATCTAAAGAAAATTTTTCAATCTCAATATTTTTATTAGAATACCAACTCTTAATTCCAATCATACCTGGTTCTAAAAATAATTCTGTTATAGTTTGTTTACTAACTACAAATCCATTTGGTAATAATTCATTAATTAAAATTATTACAATATCTTTGTGATTATATTGTAATAAAATATCATATTGTTGATTTTGTTGTAAGTTTGGTAAGCTACCATCTAATACTCCATACTGTCCTGGAATCTGCCATACCCATTTATTCAAATCATAGCTTATTCCACACCATTTATTCATATCTACATATCTAAAAACTAAACCTATCCTTCCTGCGTTTTCATCACTAGAAACATATTTAAAACTTATTTTATAAATTGCATTTGCTACTAATGGTGAACTTTCATCTATAAACATTGAATCTTGTAAATTTAAATTTAATTTTCCATTTGATAAATCTATAGTTCCTGTTCCTATTTTATCTTTCCAAATTCCAAAATTACTATCAATATTTTTAGAATATAATGGAATATTATATTCTGATGATATTATTGATAAATTTATATTTTTATTTGTATACCAACTCTTTATTCCTATTTTTCCAGCATCAATAGATATTTCAGGTATATAAAAACTATCTGAAATACTTCCATTGGTTAAAACTTCTCCTGAGATAGTAGTTATAATATATTTATCATAATATTGTATAGTAATAGTATATTCTTTATTTAACTGCAGATTGGGTAGTATTTTTGAAAATTCACCGTATTTTCCAGGTATTTGCCATATCCATTTGTTAATATCATAACTTATAGCTGCCCAATTATTTTCATTTAAATATCTAAAAACAAAACCTAATCTTCCTTCATTTCCATCATTAGAAGTATATTTAAAATTAGCTCTATAAATGCCATTATCAATATTAGGAGAATTTTCATCTATAATAATTGAATCTGTAGTAGTTAGATTTAAATTCCCATTTATTATAGTCATAGTTCCTATACCACTTTTATAATTAAAATTACTATTTTGCAAAGTATTAAAGTTATTAACATATATACTATTTATATTTGTATTTAAAATTTCACTTACTATATATATATCATCTAATATAAATTCATCTTGACCATAATCTTTTTCAAAAGATAGATAATAATCGCTAGTATTTTCGGTAGTAAACTTATATTTAAATGTCTTTACTTGTCTATTATAAGTTGGACCATCTTCTGGTTTTCCAATGATATTACCTGCTAGTAAATTTATCTTAAATAATAACCCCTTAGTTGGTGATTTAATAGAAACTGAATGTAAATTATTAATTTTACATGTATATTTAAATCCTAATTCATATCTAGTATTTGATTGTAATTTTAGCGTAGATTCATCCGTTACAAGTATTTCACCTACATCTTGTGGATTTTGAAAAAGTTTTAATGAAAATCTTCCATTGATAACCCAATTCATATACTGTCCACCATTTGGATTTTTTTCAACATAATGAGTTCTCATTACCACATTAGGTGTCTTAGCTAAATAAAATGGACCATACCCTTCATCTATATTTTCAAAATTTTCATAAAGTACGTAATTACTTTTATCTAAATAACTTATATTTTCATTAGGATTAGTCCAAAGTCTAAAATCATCTATAATTACTTTTGAATTGTTTATATCTGGTAATATTTTAACATATATATTAGCTATCGTTACTGATTTTGGCACTAAAAATTCAACTCTAAGTCTGGTAAAACTATCTCCTGCCCATTTAGTACCATCAACACCAACTATTCTTTTTGTTTGTTTAGTAATAAAGGTTTCTCTTACTTGTCCTTCACAATTTATACCTAAAATAACTTTTCTATTTCCTTCTGATTTCACCCATACTGATGCTATATAAATTTTTTCTGGTTTAAGTCCAATAATTTTCTGTGAAATTATCGCATCAGCTCCATTATTTCCCTGAATAACTAAAACATCATTTCCTTTTCTTATTTTACCTGTTTCATTTATTAAAAATATATGATTAAAATTACTAGCTGTAGATTGAATTTTCCAATTATCTAAAATATTTTCTGCATCAAACCCTGGATTAGATATTAAACCTCCTTCCCCCCAGTTTTTTATTCTATTTATATTTATTTCTTCATTATTTGGAAATAATACATACGGAACATTAGCTATTGAATTTATAGTAATTTTACCTTTAACTATCGGTATATTAGAAATATAAATTCTTCCCTTATCAGATAATTGGTACATATCAACGGAATTTACATTACTCCAAATATTAGGTACATCCCATGTACTTTCTCCTCCCTGTGGATTCCAATGATAAACTTTCTTTTTACTAAATTCATCATTTTGTTTCCAAATCCATGGAATAAATAACTTAGTTTTTCCAATACCTATAGAATCTATAGTGTTAATTAAAGTAGCAGCAATTAGTTTTCCATCTTGATACATATTAATATTTAAATCTTCTCTTTTAACTTCTAGTCCATTATTAAACTTAATATAATTATTATTTTTCCATTCTAATATATCAAAATGTTGCATATATTTAGTTGGTAATATATGATTGTAGAACGTCTCAATACCATAATATCCTTCTATATAAAATTTATGATACCAACCTTGTGGATATATAACTTTACCTCCTTTTAATAAATCATCTGTAATAAACACATCCTGTTCTCCATTTCTTATAAATCTAACAATTTTACTTTCATTACCTTTTTTAGCCACATGGAGATCAATTGCCCATGCTGCCCATGCAACATTTTCTTCAAGTGGTCCACTATATTCTGTACCTAACATCCATCCATGACTACTTATTATTTGTTGTAATTTTTTCGCTGCCCATCCATTTCCTTCATAAACATCTATCATAATCCATTTTAAACCTGGATGATCATTAGCTAACATATTAAATTTTCTTTCTATATCACCAGTGTAAATGTCTTTAGTTTTATCAACTAAATAAGCTTTATCAAACCAAATCCAAAATGGCTTAAATCCTGGTTGCAAGTTATTAACATTAAGTTGAAATGCATCTAAATGATACTCTGTTACATTTACATGAAGCCCTATTTTAGCATTATACATTTCAGCAATCTCTATTAATTTATTTAAATCATCTTTTCCACCTTGTCTTATACCAACATGACCGCTTATATCTGCAATTACATCATCATGTCCTTCCCCTTGATACCCTCTTTGAAATACTAACTGACCAAATCCATCTGTATAATTATAAATTTTTTTAACTGTATCTGCTACTCTTAAAAAGGGTGACTGTACTAAAGATGAAACATTTAGGGCTGCATAGGACACTGAATTTCTTAATAAGCCAGCTCCTACTATAGGTGTTTTATTTTCTCTAAATAAAATTGCTCCATCCTGCCAATCAACAATACCATTTTTATTTACATCTCTACCTATCATTATCTGAAACCAAGGTAACTCTTCTATAAATTCTATTGTATTTTCAAATATTTGTCTATAAACAAATAATCCATTACTTAATGTAGCTTGTTTATAAGTTCCATTATTTTCAACAGTTAATGCTATTTTACTTGCACCTTCAAATATATTGTTATTTAAAGTTGCTACAAATTTATCATTATTTATAATGGCATACGCTCTAAAAAAAGTTCCTACACTATATTGCTCTACAGACTTAAACTCATCTACAACATTATTCCAATTAGCTCTATCACCTATATTTATAACTGAAGCAATTTGCCCATTATCTGTATTATCTATGGAAACTAAATTATTAGCTGGAAAATTAATGGTTTCTACTTTCAAATCACCCATTTCTTTAATTGAAGTAATTTCTACTTTTAAAGTATTATCATTAATTAAATGTATTCTCATATCTATTATTACTTTTATATCATTAAAATTTATATTATATTCAATAGTTTTATTATCTATTTTATTTGAATATATAATAGGTATATATGGTAAAGAATTAATTTCTACAATATATAAAGGCTCTCTTTGTCCATCTAATACAGCACCATCTGAATTCCATTTATATTCAATAATTCTAGGGTAATTACTATCTAAAGTAATTTTCATTAAATTAGATTGAATATAAACCGTACTTATTTGCGACAAAATTTTCATTAAAGAAATTTCACTTATTTGTATATTTTTATCTACATACCAATTAATAAAACCTATTTTCCCAGGAATAATAGGTAATTGAGGTATTATTTGTTTAGCCCATACTGATCCTTTTAGTAAAGCTTCACCTGAAATAATTAAAATTATAGTATTAATATTATACTGAATAGTTATTTTATATTGTTTATTTACTTGTAATGATGGTAAATTTCCACTAAACTCTCCATATTGTCCTTGAATTTGCCATACCCATTTATTATTGTCATAACTTATACCACACCAGTTATTTATGTCTACATATCTAAATACAAATCCTAGTCTTCCATCATTATTATCATTAGAAATGTATTTAAATTTTACTTGAAAAATTCCATTATCAACTATTGGTGAATTTTCATCTATTATCATACTATTTATTGTTTTTATATTTAATGTTCCATTATTTAAATTAATTGTTGCTGAATCTTTTTTAATTTTCCAATTATCATAACTTTTAGTTTTTTCAAAATTAATAAAATATAAAACTGAATTTTTAGTAGAAGTTATACTTGTAGGTAATGTATAGGTTGATGTATCACTATCTGCCACAGTAACTAATTCTGACTGATTAGATTTAACTAGATAATTTCCTGCTGGAACATTAATAAAGGTATAAATTCCTGCTGAATTAGTTGAGGTAAAGGCTACCGGCGTTAAAGAATTGTCCTTATCTACATTATAAAGAATTACATCAGCATTAGCTACTACACTATTAGATGTATCAGTAATAATACCTGATACTATTCCATCAGCTGCTTGTGGATTTTCATTTAAAACTTTTGAAAATGTAGTTATAATTCCACTTTTTACACTAACAGTTATTTGTTCTGATAAATAACCTAAAGCATTAAGTATAATTTTATAATTTCCAGCATCTAATTCACTTAATACACAAACACCTGAACTATCGGTGTAAGTTATAGCCATTAAATTTTCTGCTCCATTTACTAAATTATAAAGTAATATTATAGCTCCTTGTATATATTGTCCATTTATTCCTTTTAAATTACCACTAATACTCCCTAAACTAGTATTAGTATCTAATTGTAACGTTATATTAATTGTTTTATTTTCTCCTAATAATAAGGTAAATGGCTCTGTTTGAAATACTATTTTTCCTATAGCTGTAGCTATGATTTTATATATATTACTAAAAGGTAAAGAATTTATAAAATAATTTCCATTATCATCTGTCATAGTATTAGTTAAAGGTTGAAAATTACCATCTACTAATTTTATTACAGCTCCTTTAATAGGATTATTATTGCTATCTACTACTTTTCCTGTAAGTGATGAACCTATATTAGTTTGTTTATTATTAAAATCTAATTGCATATCTAATCTTATATCAGAACCTTTCCCTACAATATTAACTATTTTAGATTGAGCTACATTATATTTATCTTGTTTGATTTGCATAATTAAATTCTCCTAAGTAAAAAATCTTTATTTTATAACATTTTATTCCTTAAATAGACTTTTTGTGCAATTGCAAAAAAAATGTTCTATTAATTCAATAGAACATTTTTTTGATAAATATTATTTTTTATTAATATATTTAGCATATTTTAATATATCTAATTTCTTTTCTAAGGATAAATCATTAAATAATATTATTAATTCATCAATAATATTATTTTCTTTTAGTTCTTTATTTTCATTATGTTTAATACTTGTTTTATTTAAATTTTTAACAATTATATTATCTTCATTTTTACTAGCTAATTCTAAAATTTGTTCTTTAACTTTTTCATCACATACATATATTTTATTTTGTTTTAACCATTTTTCAACAACTTTATCTGAAACAATATTCAATTCTTTTTTGCATCTCTCATCTGCTAGTTCATTGAATAGATCTCCTGTATGACTATCAACCTTAACAAAGATAACTTCTATTCCTTCTTTAAATAGCTTATTCATTTTATCATAATAAATTTCCGAAGATTCTTCTTTTCTATCCCAGCTTCCTGTGGCATGATGAAATATTCCTTCATAATCATGGAATAAAACTACCTTTTTCTCCCCTTTTTTTAATGCATATTCTACAGCTTTTACTGCTCCTTCAAGTTCACCAGCAATTTGTCTTATATTACTTTTAGTTGTATCTAAAGGAGAACCACTTTCAATATGCTCTACCACATTATCTCTTACAGCTACAACTCCATAAGCATATCTTTTAGTAGACATATTATAGCTACCATCCACATATATATGTAAATAATCTTCAGGATAATTATCTATCCCCTTTTTTAGTAATTTATTATTATCATTTAAATATTTTTTAGCCTCTTCCATTGATTCAAAGCTTTTATATTTAGCACCTTTTACTCCTTTTACACACTTTAAACACTCTGCCCAAGTATTAACTATCTTATTTTTAATTTTTTCATTTGTACTAAAATCATATCCCTCTTTTATAGCATAAACTTTTTTACCCAATATTTCACATCCTATTCATTTAAGTCTTATGTAACTTTTCTTTTTTATATAATTATCTATACATATTTATACTGTAGTTATAGTATCTATTACTTCATATATAGTCTCCACATTTTTAGCCCCTGTAAATCCAATTAGAAAATCAATAGTATTTTTTAAAACTACTACTAATTCATTTTTTCCTTGCCAGTTTTCTAATATAACTTCCATTGGTACATCATTAATTATTCTATTTAATAAGAAAAATAATATAGTTATATCATCTAACGAACCTATTATTGGTAATTTATCTGGTAATATATCAAAAGGAATACTTATATAACCTACACATATTCCCATCATTATTTTTGTTTTTTTGCTTACTCTTTTATCTTTGAACAATCTTAATATTAATGCAAATATATCTGGAATAAATAAAATATAGTCCTTATATGGTTTTATTTCTTGTGGTAGCTTTTCTTCAACATATTCTCTACTATGAGTATAAGCATCATCTACCTTATTTACTTCAATATGCATAATATAATCTTCTGTACTCTCCACTTCAACTTCTTCTTCTTTTACGGCTATTTGTAATGAAGGTTCTTTTAACTGCATATTATTTAATGAAAAATTAATATTCCTTAAATCAACTTTAATATCTCCATTATTAACCCAAACTCCATAAATATTAAAGTTCAAGAAAGGTACTTTATTTAAAATTTTATCTATATCTATTATTATTTCATCAGATTTAACCATTATTCCTTGTTCTTTAAATCCTTTTAATGCTATTTTTAAAGCTAACTTTCTAAGAAATTTTAATATGCCTATACTCATTAAACTAGCACTTATTAACTTTAAAGTTAATTTATTTTCGTATACCCCAATAATTCTAGTATTAACCTTAAATCCTAATGATAATACCTTTTTAAAAACTCCTCTTATTTCTATATCTTTATTTATATTAAGTTCATTAATAATTAATCCATTAATTTTTACAACATCATTTATAATGCTTAATAAGTCTTCAGAACTTAATTTTATTTCTACTTGCGAAACTTTCACTTAAGTTACCCCTTTCTATATAGCTTGTCTATGTATATTTCCTAGTATATATTATATTAATATAATTGAAAATAGCAATCATTTAATTATAAACCAATCATTACTTATTATAAATTTATTTCTCTTTAACATTATTTATTAAAATATATAATGCAAAAAGAAGATGAACTTAATATTTATTCATCTTCTTTTTAATTTATTTTATTCTTTTTTTCAAGTTCATATTGTAAAAAACTAAACTTAGTGCTAAACCACTAATTAATCCACCTAAATGAGCTGAATTATCTATATTAGGTATACTTAAACCAATAAAAGCATTTGTAAGAATTACAACTATTATATTAGTAAAAAAATGTTTTCCTATTCTATGCTTTTCATAAAATGCATAAACTAATGCTGCTCCTAAAAGTCCAAATATAGCACCTGATGCTCCTACTCCAATATATCTACTTGCAAAAATAGTACTAAAAATACTAGCCATAATTCCTGAAAAGAAATAAATTATTATATATTTTACTCTTCCATAAATCATTTCTATAGTATCACCTAGTGCATATAGTGCATACATATTAAATGCTAAATGTAGTAGACCTCCATGAAGAAACATAGATGTAATTAATCTATAATACTCCCCACCATATAATATAGATACAGTATCTTTAGCTCCTAATATATATAAAACTCTAGGATTCACCTCTAATAAGTTACTAAAAAATCTACCTGTAAAAAAAGTACTAACTAATACAGAACCAATAAAAACCAATATATTTATTGCCATTAATATGGCTGTTGTTTTGCCAATCTTTATTTTTCTATACCATGGTACTTTATTCTCATATCCACCATTAAATAAAGATACTAATATTTGTACTAATGGCTCTGAATTAAAACTATAGGAGTTAATACTTTTAGTTTTCACATCTATAACAATTCTATAATAATTATCATGTGTAATAATACTATTTTCTTTTTTTGATCCTAAATTATTAGTTGATAATATTACATTATGAATAGAATAAGGTACCCCTTTACTTTCAAGAAATTCTTTTGCTTCTCTAAAATTTTCTTCCTCTTCATCTTCTTTAGAGATTATAACAGAATATAATCCTCTATTTTCTACTGTTTTTATTGCTATCCATTTATTTTCTTTTTCTATTTCATATATATAAAACCCATAATTCTTTATTAATATATTAAAAAAATCTTTCTGAAATAAACTCATATTTTTTTCACACCACTTTATATCCTTATTAAATCTTTATATTAGCTCTTCTAGTATATTTAGTAATTCATTAAATCTTTCTATAGTTGCTTCTAATGGTTTTGATGTAGTCATATCTACACCTGCCATTTTTAAAGTATCTATTGGATACATAGAACCTCCAGCCTTTAAGAAGCTTTTATACTTATTAACTGAATCTTCTCCATTTTCAAGTATTGCTTTTGCAAAAGCTGATGCAGCTGCATATCCTGTAGCATATTGATAAACATAAAAATCTGAATAGAAATGTGGTATTCTTGCCCATTCTATTTCAATTTCATCATCTACTATCATTTTATCTCCAAAATACTTAACATTTAAATCTTTCCAAATTTTATTTAAATCTTTAGCAGTTAAAGATTCACCTTTTTCTATAGTTTCATGAGTTATAAGTTCAAATTCAGCAAACATTAATTGTCTAAAAACTGTAGTTCTTATTTGTTCTAATTCTTGATTTACTAAATATAATTTTTTCTTTCTATCTTCTTCTTTATTAATTAAATAATTAATAAGTAGAATTTCATTAGTAGTAGATGCAACCTCTGCACAAAATAATGTATAATTACCATAAACATAAGGTTGCGTTGCTCTTGTATAATATGAATGAATGGAATGACCCATTTCATGAGCTAAAGTAGATACATCATTTAAATCATAATTATAATTTAAGAGAACATAAGGCATAGTATCATAAGAACCCCAAGAGTATGCCCCACTTCTTTTCCCTTTATTTTCATATACATCTACCCAACCACTTTTAATACCTTCATTAAAAATATTTAAATACTCTTCTCCTAAAGGATTTAAACCCTCTTCAACTATTTTTATAGCATCTAAATATTCTATATGTTCTTTTGGTGTATCAACTACTGGCACATAAAGATCATACATATGAATTTTATCTAATGATAATAATTTTTTCTTTATATCTACATATCTATGAAGAGATTTTATATTTTTGTTAATAGTATCTATAGCATTATAATAAACTTCTACTGGTATATCATTAGGCTTTAAAGAAGCTTCTAAAGAAGATTTATATTTTCTAGTTTTAGCCATGAAAATATTATTTTTTAATGAAGATGTTAAGCTAGTAGCTATAGTATTTTCAAATTTTTTATAAGTATTAAATAATAGTTTAAATGCCTCTTCTCTAACTCTTCTATCTTTACTTCTTATTAGACTTCCATAATTACCCTCAGTCAACTGTATCTCATTATTATTTTCATCTTTAACATTACCAAAAGACATATCAGCATTTGTTAACATAGAATAAATACTATCTGGAGCACCTAAACAATCAGATACTGTTGCTAATAACTGTTCTTCTTCCTTTGATAATATATGTGGTTTTTCCTTTAAAATTTTTTTAAAGAAAATATCATATTTTTTAAGTTCTGAATCCTCTGCTATCATATTATTTATAACTTCTTCGTTAATAGATAAAATTTCTGGAACAAAGAAAGCACTGTAACTTGAAAATTCAGCCATATACGGATCTATTTTATTTACTAATGATTGATAAATAGTATTAGCAGTATCCTCATGACTTCTCATATGAGCAAAAACATATAATTTTTCTAATTTTCTTGATAATCTTTCACTAAGTTTTAAAAAAGTTTTTAACTCTTCTACATTATTTAACTTATTTTCAAAGTTTTTTAAAGAAGGAGCTTCCTTCTTTAATTCATTAAAATCATTTTCCCAATGTTCTATAGTTTTATAAACTTTTTCTATATTCCATTTAAATTTTTCATCTATTTCTTGTCTTAATTTAAGTGTGTTAACCTTACTCATTTATTACTCTCCTTTTTCTATACCTTAAATTAAATTATTTAATTATATTCATTTTCTTTTCCTTTAATATCTTCAAAAACTTTTTCCATATTAATTTTTATTAGATTACATAGTTCATTTATAATAGCTCTTGTTTCTTCATGTTCTTCATCAAATTTAAATTTAACTATCCATGTTGGATTAAATTCATCATCCTTTTCCTCAAATATATATCCAAGTTCTTCAAAAGCTTTTTTATTAAATAAATCATATATAGCTGAAAATTCCCATTCTTCTACATCTTTGTTTGTATCAAAAAACAAACTAACTTCTCCATCTACACAATATAATTTTTTAACAAAATTAGCTCCTTCTCCTACAGAATAACTTCCTAACTGTTCCTTAAATACTCCTGTTTGTTTATCTTTTTCCATTATTACTAATGAAGAAAATTCCATTCAATATCATCCTTCCCTATTATGTCTTATCTTTAATTATAAGTTTTATTAATTTAATTTCAAGTATTATACTCATGTAATTATTATCATATCCATTTTTAATTAAAAGTATCTTTAAATTTTTGTAAAATATTGGTAAAATATTATTATATATTTTAAATAAAGGAGGTATGTAATGAAACATTCTTTTAAAAAAAACACAATAAGAAAAAATAAATTAAGATTACGTTATTATGCTATTATATTATCTATTTTTTTTGGTTGTATTTTATCTTTTCAATTTTATATTACAAATAAATGTAAAGACTTATATTTTGCTACCAAATATCAAATAACCACTACTGGTTATAGTAAAAAACTTAATGAAGTAAAAAATTTAGAACTAATATTTCTTGATGATGACTTTGCTATTGTAGAAGTTTTAGGTTTAGACAAAGAAGAACCCCATAACCCTATTACTTATAACGCGTATTTAAATAAACAAAAAAATTCTTCATGGTTAATCGAAAAAACCCTACCTATAATAAACTAATATTTTTTTATATTATACTTTTTATTTCTAAATAATATTTTTACATTAAAATTTTATAGAATAAAAATGCAAATTATTTGCATCAAACTACTAATTGAGTGTATAATATCCTTAGTATTAACTTAGGAGTGATTAATTTTGATAAATATAAACAATTTATGCTTTTCTTATAATGGTACTAAACCATATCAATTAGACCATTTAAACTTATCATTTCCTACTGAAGGATTTATTTCTATAGTAGGGGAAAACGGTAGCTATAAAACTACTTTACTTAAACTTATTTTATCTCATTTAAAGCCTTGTAAAGGTAGTGTAGAAATAAAATGTGATAGCATTGGTTATGTACCACAAAAAATAGATAATTTTAATCCTCAATTTTCAATAACTGTTTATGAGGTTTTAAAAATTCATTTAAAAGCATTAAAAATTAAAGATTCTAATGAAATAAATAGAGTTTTGCAATCAGTCAATATGCTTAATTTTAAAAATAAATTAATTGGATCATTATCTGGTGGACAACAACAAAGAATTTTTATTGCTAGAGCTTTAATGGGAAATCCTAAAATGATAATTTTAGATGAACCTACTACAGGTATTGATGAAAAAACTCAAGAAGAAATTTATAAGCTTTTATATAAATTAAATAAAGAAAATAATATTACTATAGTAACTGTTGAACATAACAAAAATACAGCATTAAAATATTCATCTCATATTTTAGAACTTAAATTTGGAATAGCTAATTTATATGATTTAAATGAATATATAAAAAAAATTAATGATGATACATTTAAAAGAAAGGTAAATTAAAAATGTTTGAACTTGAATTTATGCGTAACGCCTTTAGTGCAGGTATTTTAATTTCTTTATTATGCCCGTGTATAGGCCTTTTTTTAGTTTTAAAGAGATATTCTATGATAGGAGATACTCTTTCCCACTCATCCTTTGCTGGAGTTGCTATTGGATTAGTTTTAGGAATAAACCCTTTATTAACAGCCTTTATATTTACTTCATTATGTGCTCTTTTAATAGAAGCTTTAAGAAACTATTATAAAAAATATGCAGAACTAGTAATGTCCATAGTACTAACTTTTAGTTTAGGAATAGCTATAGTACTTATTAGCAGTGGTAAAGCATCTGCTAAAGTTAACTCTTTTTTATTCGGAAGTATTTTAACCGTATCTAAAGAAGATTTAATTATAATTTTTATAGTTGCTATTATTTGTTTTATTGGTATTTTTTTATTATATGATAAATTGATTTATACTACTTTTGATGAAGAAGGGGCTAAAGTATCAGGATTAAATACTAAATTAGTTAATTATTTATTTACTCTAATGGTAGGTGCAACTATATCTGTTTCTATTAGAGTAATGGGAATTTTAGTTATATCATCAATTATAGTTATTCCTGTTGCAACTGCACTACAGTTTAAAAAAGGATTTACTAATACTCTTATTTTATCTATGATATTTGGTGCTATTGATGTACTTGGTGGATTAATTCTTTCTTATTATGTTAATACAGCTCCTGGTGGAACAATTGCTTTAACATCAGTTACCATATTAATAATTTCTTTAATAATTAATAGAAAACATCTTTAAAAATTCAAAATAAAGAAGCTATAAAAGAAACTATAAAATTAAACATTTTATAGTTTCTTTATTTTAAGCAAATTCCTTATATTTTATTTTGTTTTTAACTTCCTTTTTATTTTTTAAAGATAATTTTTCCATTATAGGTAATGCTAATTTTATTAATTTATTAAAATATGCCCCTTATTTAAATAAATTCTATTTAATATAATACTAATATTAATTACCAATTAAAAGATTTTTAAAAAATTCTATAAAAAAAGTTAACATTAATTTTTTCTTAATGTTAACCTTCTAATTTATTTATCATCACAATCTTTACATAATCCTTTTAAAACTAATTTATGCTCTGTTAATTTAAAACCAGTCTGATTTTTTAACATTTCCTCTATTTGATGCATAGGGCAAGGAACCTCTATCTCTTTATGACATATATTACATTCTAATTTATGTTTATGGAAATTTTTCTTAATACTATAAGAATTTTTACCTTCTCCTAAATCAAATTTTTCTATTAAATCTTTCTCTTGAAATAATTCCAAAGTTCTATAAATAGTAGATAAATTTAAGTTTTTCTTTTGTTTTTTACATTCCATATATATGTAATCAGCAGTAATACCATTTTCCACATTTATAAGTATATTATATATGTCTATTCTACCTTTTGTAATTTTAATATCTTTTTCTTTTAAAATGTCTATTGTATTCATATTAAAAACTCCTAAAGTATATTTACATTCTTATATATACTTATTATAACACACAGTTTTTATAGCATATACTTTTTTATATAAACATCATTTTTAATCCAAATAAAAAAAGTATTATTCCTCCTATATAATCTGCATACTTAGCAATAAACTTTATTTTCTTTACTAATTTAGAAAAAACAAATGCAAAGGAACTTAATATTAAAGTTATTATTCCTATAATTAATGAATTCGTAAATAAAATACTCATATCATTAGTATAACTTAAAGCAGTAAAACCTATGACTAAAGCATCTATACTAACAGATATTCCTAATATAATGTACATTTTAAATTTATCTAAAATAGATTCTTCTTTATTTTCCATCCCTTCTTTTATCATCATAACTCCTACAAAAGATATTATCATTCCTCCTATTATATTAGGTATAGTTGCTACATATGTTTCAAATACTATTCCGCCGTAAGCTCCTATAAAACTTAAAATACATTGAAAAAAAGCAAAAGATAGGGCAAACATAACCTTTCCTTTTTTAGATACAGATGGATTAATCCCTATACTTAAAGCTATTGCTGAAGCATCCATAGCTAGAGCTAATCCAATTAACATAATGGACTCAATTCCCATATTTAACCCTCCTGTAATACTTATAATTTATTTTATTCAAAATACTTATATTTATTCTACATAATCTTAAAAAATGATTTTTTTGTAAAACACCTCTTTATTTTTCATCATATATAGTGTATATTATTAAATAGAGTATGTTATATGTTAAATAGAGTATGTTATATATTGTTTTTTTAAAGGAGAGATATCATAAATGAATTGTATTATAGCACAATCAGGTGGACCTACTTCAGTAATTAACGCTAGTGTATATGGGCTAGTAAAAGAAAATGAAAGATTAAAAATATATGATAATGTTTATGGAGGCTTAAATGGAATACAAGGTATTTTAGAAAAAAAGATAATAAATTTATCTAAAATGTCTTCTGAACAATTAGAAATTTTTAAAAATTCCCCTTCTTCCGGTTTAGGTTCATGTAGATATAAACTAAAAAATTACATAGAAAATAAAGAAGAATACTTAAAATTAATTGAAATATTAGTTTCTTTAGATATAAAAGCTTTTTTTTATGTTGGTGGTAATGATTCTATGGATACTACGGCTAAATTAAGTGCTTTTGCTAAAGAAAAAAACATAGATATAAAATTTATTGGAATACCAAAAACTATTGATAATGATTTAATGCATACAGATCATACCCCTGGTTTTGGTAGTGCTGCTAAATTTATTGCAACTTCTATTTTAGAAACTTATTTAGATTCTAAAGTCTATAGAGATAATGGTATATTTATTATAGAAACTATGGGTAGAGATACAGGTTGGTTAGCTGCTGCTGGAGCTTTAGCAACTTTACACGGAAAACCTTGTGCAGATTTAGTGTATCTTCCTGAAAAAACTTTCAATATGGTAGAATTTCTAGAAGATGTCCATAGAATTTATAAAGAAAAAAATCATGTTTATATTGTTGCATCTGAAGGTTTAAGAAATGAAGATGGAAAATTCTTAGCTGAAAGTTCTATTAGCACAGGACATGATAATTTTGGTCATTCCCAATTAGGAGGAGTTGGTCAATATTTAAAAAATTTAATAATACAATCAGGAATAACTAAAAGAGTTAAAGCATTAGAATTATCTGTTCTTCAAAGGTGTGCTATGCATTGTGCTTCTAAAATTGATATTGAAGAAGCTATAATGGTTGGAAAATTTGCTTTAGAAATATCAATTAAAGATTCTTCATCAGGACATATGGTTGCAATTAATAGAGATTGTACTGAACTTTATAGTAGTTCACCATTTTTAATAGAAGCTAAAAAAGTTGCTAATAACATAAAACATTTCCCTAAAGAATGGATTAATGAAAAAGGTAATAACATTACTGAAGAAGCTATTAACTATTTAAAGCCTCTTATAGATTATAACTACGACTTATTACCTTTGTATACAAGCTTTGCTTTATAAAAATAATTTGATTTTATATTTTCAAATAAAAAATCATGACCTTTTAATAAACTATTATATAGGTCATGATTTTTTAATTTAAATTATTTCTTACCAAATTTCATTGTTATATATTCTAATGCATTAAAGAATTCATCTATTTCTTCTATGGTATTATATAATCCCATACTCACTCTTATCATTCCAAATTCTTCCACGTTGGGATTTAAAGTTTTTTTGCAAATTTCTTCTGTAATTCCTAAAAGTCTTCTAACGTAAGTGTGCGCGCAAAAGCACCCATCTCTTACTGCAATACCTCTTATATCTGATAAATATTCACTTACTTTTTCACAATGAATATTATTTACATTAAAACAACCTACTGCTAATCTTTGTTCTTCATCACAATCACCATAACATGTAATACCTGAAAAATTTTTAAGCCCCTCTAACAAATAATTTTTCAATATTTTTTCATGTTCATTAATATTAGAAAATCCTATTTTATTTAACATCTTTATGGAAGCTATTAATGCTATTACACCTAAAAAATTTGGACTTCCAGCTTCATATTTACTAGGTGATTCAGCCCAATATACTTCATTATCTAATACTAAATCTACTGCTCCTCCTCCCTTTAAAAAAGCTTTTTTATTGTTTAAAGCTTTTTTTGATGCTACAATAGCTCCAATTCCAAAGGGTGCATACATTTTATGAGCTGAAAATACTAAAAAATCAATATAATCATCATCCTCAGATCCTTTAATATTAATATTTTTATGAGCTACTAATTGAGCTGCATCTACTATAATTTTAGCTCCATATTTATGAACTATTTTAGCTATTTTATTAATAGGATTTATATATCCAGTTACATTGGATGCTGCAGTTATTGTTAAATACTTTATCTTTTTACCACTATTTTTAAATTTATCTTCAATATCTTCAATATTTATTTTTCCTTTATTATCTACATCTATATATTCAATTTTACCTACAAAACGCCAAGGAAGATCATTAGCATGATGCTCCATTCTAGTTGTTAAAACAATATCATCATTATCTACTAAAATACTAGCTAAAAGATTTAATCCCTCTGTAGTATTTTTAACATATATAACATCATATGGAGATTTTCTACTTAAATTAAAAAATTTTAATATTATTCTTCTAGATTTTTCATAAAATTTTGTGCAGTATAAAGCTTTTTTTCCTTTTCCTCTTCCAATAGATCCATAATTAACTAGAGAGTTATTAACACAATCTTGTACAAGTTTAAAAGCTGGTGTAGTAGCTCCATTATCAAAATTAATAGGAATAACTTTTTTACCATCTGGAAGCTCTATAGTTTCATTTATTCCTACAAATAAGTCTCTATATTCTGCTAAAATATTTTTAACCATAATGTAACTCCCTCCTGCTACATTTTATTCAAAAGGTATTGCAAAAGTTCAACCTATATATGGTAATACCATTAATTAATACTGAAAATTGATGAAAATAACTTTTCCTAGTATAATAATTGTATTGTTATTTAAGTAAAACATAATTTTTCAAAAAACATTTTATTGTTAAACATATATGGAATAGGAGTAATATAATGATTGTTTTAAGCTGTAGAAACATAAATAAAAGCTTCGGTATAGAAGAAGTTTTAAAAGATATTACCTTCAACATTAATGAAGGAGATAAGATTGGACTTATAGGCGCTAATGGTGAAGGAAAATCTACTCTATTTAAAATTTTAACTAAAGTTTTAGATTATGATAAAGGCGAGTTATTCATAGATAAAAATAAAACCTTAGGATATTTATCACAAAATTTATCTTTAGATAGTTCTAATACTATATACGATGAAATGCTTAAGGTATTTAAATCTTTGGTAGAATTAGAAAATAAAATAAAAAATTTAGAAGAAAATTTAAATGAACCTTATGATTCTAATAAAGAAGAGTATCATAATAAATTAATTAAAGATTATACACTTAATCAAGAGTTATACGAAAATCGTGGTGGGTATACTTATAAAGGAGAAATTTCTAGAGTTTTAAAAGGTTTAGGATTTCTTGAAAATGACTTTAATAAAGTAATAAATACTTTAAGTGGAGGTCAAAAAACTAGAGTTGCTTTATGTAAATTGCTTTTAACTAAACCTGATATACTTCTTTTAGATGAGCCTACTAACCACTTAGATTTAGATGCTATAGAATGGTTAGAAGAATATCTTAAAGCATATAAAGGAACTGTTTTAGTAATATCCCATGATAGATTTTTCTTAGATTCAGTTACAAATGCTACCTATGAATTACTAGGTGGAAAAATATATTGCTATAATGCAAGTTATACTAAATTTTTAGAACTTCGTGAAAAAGATTTAGAAGCAAGATTAAAAGCTTATAGTCTACAACAGACAGAAATTAAAAGACAAGAAGAAATTATAGAACGTTTTCGTTCATTTAATCGTGAAAAAAGTATTAGAGCAGCCGAAAGTCGTGAAAAAGCGTTATCTAAAATTGATAGATTAGAAGCACCTGAAGTTATTAAAGCTGCTACAAAAATTAAATTTGAAACTTCCATTAAAAGTGGAAATGATGTTATTCATGTAGAAAATTTGAAAAAAAGTTATGGTGATAAATTATTATTTGAAAATATAAGCTTTGATTTAAAACGTGGTGAAAAAGTTGCTTTAATAGGAGAAAATGGCAGAGGTAAAACCACTCTTTTTAAAATAATAAAAGGAGAAGTAGAAAAAGATTTTGGTTCTTTTACTATGGGAAAAAATGTTTTCTTAGGTTATTATGACCAAGAACAATCAGATTTAGATCCTAATAAAACTATTTTAGATGAAGTATGGGATGATTTTCCTAAACTTACTACTACTGAAATTAGAAATGCTTTAGCATCTTTCCTATTTACTGGTGATGATGTTTTTAAAGAAATTTCATTACTAAGTGGTGGTGAAAGATGTAGAATAAATTTATTAAAACTTATGTTATCTAAATCTAATTTTCTATTACTTGATGAGCCTACAAATCATTTAGATATAATGTCAAGAGAAGCTTTAGAAGAAGCTATTTTAACCTATGATGGCACTCTTATAGTTATTTCTCATGATAGATATTTTTTAAATAAAGTTATAAATAAAATAGCAGAACTTGAACAAACAGGCGTAAATACTTATTTAGGTAATTATAGTTACTATTTTGAAAAAAAGAAAAATCCAAATAGATATGTAGGATTAGATGAACTTTCTTCTTCCGGTAAAACTAAAACTAAAATAAAAGAAGAAAGAAGAAAAAAGAAAGAAGCAGAAAAAGAAGCAAAACAAGCAGCTTTAAAAGTTAAAAACTTAGAAAAAGATTTATCAAAAAAAGAAGAACTTTTAGAGAACCTTCAAGAAGATCTTTGCAAAGAAGAGATTTATTCTAATCCAGCTGAAAGTTTAAGAGTTAATAAAGAAATATCTAAATTAGAAGAAGAAATAAATTCTTTATATGAACAGTGGGAAGAACTAGCTAGTCATTTAGAATAATACTATTATATAAATAAAACAACAAGTATTATTTCATTTTATCATATACTTGTTGTTTTAAATTATACAATCATTTACGTTTTATTTTTATTACTTAATTCCAGTAGAACCAAATCCTCCTCTATCCTTATTTCCAAAGGATTCAACTTCATAAAATTCTATTTCTGGCATAACTTCCATAATTCTAAATTGACCTATCTTATCTCCTTTTCTTATCCATGTACCTTCATATTTTTTATTATCTAAAGTTTCTATATGTTTACTTTGTAAACAATATACTGGCATATGCCATTGATCATTATCTCCTATATATGTATCATCTACTACACCTACTGAATTTGTTTGAATTATTCCCCATGTTTTAAATGTTGAACTTCTAGGTGCTAAATGCCCTTCCCATCCTTGTGGTAATTCTAAAGCAAATCCTAAAGGAATCATAGACCTTTCTCCTAATTTTACAAATACATCTTTATTTGAATATACATCTATCCAATTTCCTTTTACTATTTTTTTTAATTTTGTTGCTCCTTCAAAATATTTAATTCTAATTTTCATAAGAAACCTCATCCATTCTTTTAATTTATTATTTTAAATTATATCATAAAATAATAAATACCCATAACTATATGAGTTATGAGCATTTATTATATTAAAAGTTTAAATAAACTTATTAATCTTTTTAATTTTATCTAACAACAACATCCCTTGCAACCATATTTTATAGGTGGTCTGTTGCAATTTTCTCTTTTTCTTACATCATTTATTATTACTATATTAGCACATTTGCATTTTTTACTAATACATACTTCATAACATGGATAATATTGTGGTTGAACAAAATAACATAAATCTAATGGTTGTTTAACAGCATATAAGCCATCATCTAAACAGCAAAAAGTAACTCTACCATTTTTGTCTGTACATTTGCAGTCAATTAGCTCAAAACCTGAAGTACAATCAACTTTATATAATTCTATAGGAGCTCCACTTAAAGGCTCTCCATCAGAACATTTTAATTTAGATTGTACATTTATTTTGCCTTTTACAGGTAGAGCTCTAGGCATAGCTCTTTTACATTCACATAATGCATCTGCTCCAAAACATTGATTACATTCACATTTTGTTCCTGTAGGATCTGGATAATATGAACAATCATTAGCACATACATTCATACTAGCAGGTTTTTGTCTGCTAGCATTACAAGAATTGCAAGGGTCACAACAATCACAAGGATCACAACAATCACAAGGATCACAACAATCGCAAGGATCACAGCAATCGCAAGGATCACAACAATCACAATGACTAGAATGACTCGCACAATTACAGTCAAAATTATCTACTGGTAATGCACTCTCAGCACTATTCATTGGCATTTCTAAATTCATTTCCATATTCATATCATTACCTAATGTAATTTCAGAATTACCGTCATTATTATACATCCACTCTAAAAATTCACCTGAGCCACCATCATAATTGGATCCAAAATTTTCATAAGACATTATTTTTTCCTCCTTGACGAGTAAAGTATACTACAATATATGTATTATAGTTACACATTGTGATAATTTTGGATATAAAGCTTCTAAATTTATTCTTTAGTATCAATTACTTTTTCAGCCAATCTTCTATATATATTAGCATTATTAACTAAAGATAAAACTAATAATAATTTTTCTGAATTTTTTTCATATGTATCTTCACTATTAATCTTAAATGTTTTTTCATCATTAATTATATTTTTAATATTTATTAAATCTTCATTATATAATTCTAAATATTTAAAATATAAACTTTCAATATCATTTACATTTATTTTTTCTTCATCATAAGCTTTTACAATAGGTTCTAATATTATCTTTATATCTGTTAAAGATAATATTCCTTTTAAATTATATATAAAACACATTATTATAATATGTGCTTTAGAATATTTTTTGTTTTTTATTGTCATTAACAATTTACCTTTTGAATAATTATTAATCATAGTTTTAGTAAGAATTTTATCCTCTTCATATCTTTTAACTTTACCTAGTTTATTTTCAAAAAGCTGAATTACTTGATCCATATATAAATCTATTTCTGGTATATCATTTAATAATATATTATCTTTTAAACATAACTCATCTAACAATACTTGTAATTTCATAAATCCTCCAAACATAGTAATTAAAACTATTTACTGTTACTATAATACTTATTTTTTTATTTATATATATTTATCATATTAGTATTCATATTTCTTTTCAAGATATTTTACATAAAAATTTATAGTATTCTAAATAAAATCTAATTGACAGTTAAACAAATATATAGGATAATATAAATATAATATAATGCGGTTTTAAAAACTATATGTTGTGTTAAGGAGAAAATGAAATGGAAAGATTTTTTAGAGAACCTATTAATGGATTAACTCACCTATTTGGAGCTTTTTTATCTATAATAGCTTTAATTTTAATGGTTATTAAAGCTATAAAACTAAATGGATTTGGATTAGCATCCCTATCTGTATGCTTATTTGGATTAAGTTTAATTCTTTTATATTCTGCCTCTGCTACTTATCATCTTGTAAAAGCTAAAGATAATGCTATAGCTTTTCTTAGACGTTTAGATCACTCTATGATTTTTATACTTATAGGCGGAAGTTATATGCCTTATTTACTTATAGGATTAGAAGGAAAAAGTAGAGTATTCCTTACAACTCTAATTATAATTTTAACCATTTTAGGAGTTTTATTCAAAATGATTTGGTTTAATTGTCCTAGATGGCTATCTACTTTACTATATATTGGAATGGGTTGGATATCTATATTTGCTATACCTTATTTTGAAAATATTCCTGCTGAAGCTATGCTTTGGTTATTAATAGGTGGAATACTCTATACTTTAGGAGGCATTATTTATGCTACAAAACCTAAATTTCTTAATTATTCGTATTTTGGATTCCATGAAATATTTCACATTTTTATACTTTTAGGAAGTTTGAGCCATTTTATATCTGTATTTTTCTTTCTTTTAAAATAAATAAAGAAGGCATCACTTTAAAATGGTGCCTTCTTTATTTTACTTACTTTATATACCTAATTAATTACTCTTTTATAAAATCTACAAACAATTTCATATTAGGTGAAATTAATTTATCTTTATGATATATAAAATATAAATCTCTAAAAATACTTATATCATTAATATTAATTTTTTTTAAACTACCATTATTAATTCTCTCTTTAGCACATTTAAATGGTACACATGAAATACCTAATCCTGATTCTACTACTCTTAAAATTGCCTCTGTATTGCCAAGTTCCATATCTACATTATATTTAAATCCTAATCCAATTAGATAAGATTCTATTATTTTTCTAGTTCCACTACCTTCTTCTCTCATTATTAACTTTTCTTCTTGTAATTGTTTTAATGTAACATATTCTAATTTAGATAACTTATGTTCATTGCTACAAATAAAAATTAATTCATCTTTCCATATAGATTCTGGTATTATTTCTTTAAAACTTATATTTCCTTCTACAAAAGCAAAATCAACTTTATTTTCCATAATCAATTTTTCTATAATAGAAGTATTTTCTATTATTAAGCTTATATCAATTTCTTTATAATTTTCATAAAATTTTTTTATGTATTCAGGTAATATATATGTTCCTATGGTAGTACTAGCTCCTATTGAAATTTTTCCTTTATGACCTTCTTTACTATTTTTAATAGCTTCTGTTCCTTCAATATAAAGATTTAATATTCTTCTAACATATTGATAAAAAACTTTTCCTTCATATGTAAGATATAATTTTTTACCTATTCTGTCAAAAAGCTTCACACCAACACTTTCTTCTAATTCATATATTGCTTGACTTACAGAAGGCTGACTTATATAAAGATTTCTAGCAACTTGAGACATATTTAAACAGTTAGCCGTTTCCAAAAAAATTTTTAGTTTTCTTAAATTCATTATATTCAATCCTTACTTTTCTTATCTAAATCTTTATCCACTTCTTCATAATCTACATCTATAACTGGACCATCCTCATACAAATTGTCATCTTCTACGGAAGTTATTTCTTCTTCAACTTCTATATTATTCTTTTTTCTTGTACTCTTATGCTTAAATTTTAAAATTTGAGGTTTTATAAGTTTAAAATATAACCAAAATGCTGCAATTAAAAATAATATTATTGGCAATATATACAGAACCAAATTAAATACTATTATAGCAATTAAAACTATAACTATAATGCTTAAATATTTTTTCATTATTAACCACTTCATCCTTCTTTTTACATTTCTTATTCTTGTATATATATATAATAGCTTACAAACAATAAAAAAACAATTGCTAGTTTATTAAAGAAAAAAATAAATAATTATATTTAAATTAGGAAAACTAATTAAAGTAACATTTTAAAGAAGGTGATTTAATGAAAAAAAATATAATTTTTATGTGTTTTATTATAATTTTTACAATTTTAATTACTATTCCTTGTTTTGCAAATGAAAAAAATGAAGATAAAGAAAATTATAATGAAAAAAAAATAGTATATCTTACTTTTGACGATGGACCTGGTGGTAAAGTAACAGAAAAAATTTTAGATACTTTAAAAAAAGAAGAAGTAAAAGCTACTTTTTTTGTTATTGGAGAATTAGCAAAGGATCAACCTAATATAATAAATAGAATTTATAATGAAGGTCATGCTATAGGTCTCCATACTTATACTCATAATAAAAATAAAATTTATAGAAATAATAAAAGTTTTTTAGAAGAAAATATTCAATGTCAAAAAACTATAGAAGAAATAACTGGATTTAAACCTTATATTTTAAGATTTCCTTTTGGTTGTAATAATAGTTTATATAAATTAAATAAAAGTATGGTTGATACCCTTCATGAAAATAATTTTAAAATATATGATTGGAATGTAGATTCAAAAGATGGAATGAATCCTAAATTAGCTTCTTATAAAATAGCTAATAATTCTAAAAGTACTAATTCAAATTCAGTAGTATTGCTTCATTGTGGATATGTAAATAAAAATTCTGCTGAAGCTCTTCCTATTATAATTAAATATTATAAAGATAATAATTATGACTTTAAAATTATAGATAATTCTACTACTGAAATCTATAAAATAAAAAAAGAAAAAAATTAAAAAAAGGGTACATTTTATATGTACTCTTTTTTTAATTTTTATTTTGTCCCCAAGTTTGTTATTCCTTTAACAATAGCTTCCGCTATATTTTCTGCATTATATCTTTTCATATCTTCTATAGAATTTAAAGAACAACATCTTATTAAAATACAAGGCATTTTAGTATAATTAGTAATATATAACGGTCCATTTTTTACTCCTCTATTATAATAACCAATCTCTTGCATATGTTTACAGATATTTAATGCAAATTTTTCAGATCGTTCTGAAAATTCATTAATCCAACATTCTACACCTCTACTTTTATTTTCTCTAAAATCTATACATAAATGTAATACTGAAGAAGTTTCATTAGCTTTCTTAACTCTATAATATAAAGATTCACCTACTGAAGAAAACTGTTTATTCCAAGGAGTACAGTCCACAATGTTAAATTTTAACTTTTTAAATTTTTCTCTTATTAAGTTCCAAATTTCCTTTGTGCACTCTTCTTCTACTTTAAGTCCGATTATCCCCTTATCTGGATAACAATTATGACTAGCATCTCCACTTATTATAGCACCTTCTGCTAAATACATATTATTCCTCCTTTGATTACATTTTACTAAAATAAATTATATTTTATAATATGACATAGAACTTATAAGGTGCTAATTATAATGAAATTTTTGTAAAAAAATCATACTTTTTGAAAAATAATATAACGCTAGTTAATACTAGCGTTATATTCTAAGAAACTGATTATTCTTCTATGTTTTCTTCTTCTTGTAAATCTACGTCATTAATTTCCATAGCTTTATTTTTTTTATCATAAATTAATGATACTATAAATGCTGTACTTGCTAAAGCTAATAATGCTAATTTACCTTTTTTTAACTTTTTATTTTGTTTCATAGAACTGCCGTTGCCAATAATATACAAACTAATTTATTGCAACAGCCACCTCCTTTTAATAAAATTTTTATTTTAAACTAAATACTTACATTTCAAAATATTTTTTATTACACATAATGTATTCTAAATGAATTTTATTTATTAATAACATATACTTCTTGTGTCCATTTTATTAAATCTAATTGTTTTTCTACTTCACTTAAACTCATATTAGGATGTATAGTTTCTTCATGTGCTATAGTAATAACTGACATAGCAATGGCGAACTTAACAGTTTCTTCTATTGATAGGTTATTCATATATCCATATCCTAATCCTGCAACAAAAGAATCTCCTGCCCCTGTAACATTTTTAACTTTTACATCATTAGCTTTAATTTTTCCACAACTTTTCCCGTCATTGTAAAATATACCTTCAGCATCTAAACTTATAAACACTTTTTCTACTCCAAGAGATCTAAAGTAATTACTGGCTTTTATTAAATCTTCTGAATCAGTTATTGGAAAACCCGCTAATATTTCTGCTTCATGTCTATTAGGTTTTATAGTATGAAAATGCTTTATTAAGTGTTTTACCCATCCTGCTTTTTCTGATGAAACTGGATCTAATATAAAGTTTGTATGTTCTTTAAAATTTGTTAATAAATATTCCATTATGACAGGATTGTCTGAATCAAGAACAGTATATTCAGAATTTTTTATTATTTCGCTTTTACTATCTATAAAATCAGTATTTAATGCATCTATACTTTTCATATCAGCTATAGCTGAAACCATTTCTCCATTCTCATCTAAAATAGCTAAATAAGTTGGAGTGGATCCATTTTCTATTATCATAGAATCTTCCATATTATACCCTATTTTTTTTGAATGTTCTATTATACTTCTTCCACTTTCGTCATCACCAAGCATTGAAATAAATTTAATATTTGCCCCTACTCTAGCCATATTTTCAGCTATATTTCTACATACCCCTCCAAAAGACATTTTTACATTTCCTGGTGTTGAATTATATGGTCTATAATTTGCACCACAAAATCCAAAAATATCAACAACTGATGCTCCTAACACTAATAAATATGGCTCTTTTCTTAAGTTCATTAAAACTTCCTCCTAGTATATTTAATAAATTATATTGATACAAACTGATTATTGCTTGCATTATATTCATATCCATTATCATAAAGAACTTTTATTAGTTCTTCCTTTGATATATTTAAATCTTCACATAATATATCCAAAGAAGAATAAAAATCTCTTAATTTCAAATTAATTCTACTTAATAAAATAAATGGATCCATTTCTTTTAAATTTTGAAACTCTTCCATAAACTCCTCCATAAATTATTAAACTTTAACATTATTATATACGACTTATATAACTTCTACAAATATTTTATTATATTAAATATTCTTCCTATAAAGATTCTCATTGTAACATTTATTTAAAATATTCATATTCTATTAATGAGTAAAAGTAGGGATTACTCTTAGTTTTAAATTCTTATACTACAAACAATACATTTCCTTAAGCATTTACAATAAAAAACCATTGATTACTCAATGGTTTTTTATTTCTTTTAATACATACTTACTCAAATATTCCTTTAAAAATTAATTTTATATTTATCCAATTTTTTTATGCATTCTATAATTTTTAAATTATGTTTAATTATTTATTCTTCTTCTTTCCTTGTATTTCCGGAACTGGTGGAACATCATTTTTTTTTGGTGCTTCAAATCTTTTAGAGTTCCATGATGATTGTTGATTTTGCTTTGACATAAAATTCACCTCCTTAATATAATACTATTTTGTAAAATTTAATTGTTTTTATACATTTTAATTGTATAGGGCTCTAAATTAGAAATTTAACTACTATATTTTTTAATTAAGAACCCTATATAATATAGTTAATTTTTTTATAAATTAACTTATTTATTTTTTCTATTAACACATTTTTCTAATACCTCTATTTAAAAAGTTATCATTTTTACAATTAAGATATCTATTATCTATACATTTATTATTACAACAATCCTTAACTTTCTCTAATAACTTAATACAAATTTCTATAAGACTTGATTCTGAAATTAATTTACAAGAACATTTTTTAATTTCACAACATAATACCTTTGCTTTTATATCAATAACAGTATACTTATTGCATGATGGAAGACTTATACAGGTTGAAAAAGGTACAGTAAAACATACTTCTTCCAAAGTACATCCGCAATTCCTACCTCTAGATGCAAAATATTTTATTTTTATAGTTTTTGTCCCAGTTATAAATATTTTATTACCTAAAGAATTTTCTATAACCTTACATCCATTAATTACAATCTTTACACAAGATTCTTTTATTTCTTTTATATCTGGTTTGCACCTATCTAAAGCTAATATATTTGATTCACATATTTGTTTAATTAATGTTCTTTCTAACACAGGTTTGCAACAACTACTTTGAACATATTCATTACAACAAATATCACCAGTAAAATTGCAACAATTATACTGTTCATTACAACAACAGTAATCTTCATTGAAAACAAACATATTTATATCTCCTTTTTATTTTAATAAATTACTTTATTTTATGTATATATACTAATAATGTTTACATTCGACAACAAAACTGAAATATTTTATTGCTAATTTCAATAAAAGAACTTTTAAATATCTAAAAAAATAAATTTAAAAGCTACTAGTAACCATTTTTTGGATAATAAATATACTATTATTATATCTTATATCTCTATTAATACATTAAAATAAAAATTAATGTAACTTAAAATACTGTGATTATAGAAGGGTAATAGGCTTATATTTTTTAATTTTATTAAAAGGGGGAAAGCTATGAGTTATTATTCTACAAATTATTATGGAGAAGATGTATCTAATAATTTAATTAATCAAAAACCTACTCTTTTAGCACCTATTTCATTTTTAAAAAATCAATTTGATGAAGAAGTTACCGAAGAAATTGTTAACATTAAAAGTAATCATTCTTCTAAAATTAGTAATTTAGAAAATACTAATTCTAACAAAAATAAACCATCTAAAGACTTAAGCAATTCTTCATATAATACGGAAGAATTTAATTCTATTAATGAAAAAAAATTTACAAATAATCCTAAATCAACTACTATGCTTAACTCAAATTTAGATGAAAAAAAACTTTCAAATAAAAATATACTTAATTCACTTAATAAAAATGATTCTAATAACTCTAAATCAGAATCTTATAAACCTATTAAACATACTAATGAAAAATTTTCAACTTCAAATAAAAAAAATGTTACTCCCCAAAATACTTTTAATGGTAACACTAATACTTTAAATTCTATTAATGAAAATAAACTAGAATCCAATGAATTTTTTAATCCCTTAGAAAATTTTAAAAATACTAAAATTCATCATAAATATAATAAAATATGTGATTCTAGCTTTCAATTTTTCCCATCACCTAAATCTAATTGGTTTGGAATTAATATAGAAAAAAGTGATGTTTCTAATCTTTATTTTAATGATTTTAAAATTGATGAAAATTCTTCTATAATTCTCCCTAATAAAGTTTCAATTTCATCTACCAAATTTAAATATATAGCTCATACTAACCTTAATTGCTTATGTTTACAACCTAAATATAATAAAGATCTTAAAAAATTTCAGCCTGCCTACGCTATGCAAGTAATAGAAAATTTAGATTTCAAAAATTTTTGTGAATTAAAATTTTATTGTTCTAAATTTGACTATAATCACTTTAAAGCACAAGGATCAGCTAATAATACTACTTATAATTTACGTATATCTGCTACTTTATTTTTAAATGATATTAGCTCTTCCCTATGTGAGTTTATAGAAAACTCAAAAAACTGGCCCATAACATCAAATAATACTTTTTTAAAATTTTCATACTCCCCTTTATTTCAAATTTTAATTCCTGAAGGTACACCAAATGAAATAATCCTTACAGGATCTACTAGTTGCCCTATTCTTTCTGATTATAAATTTAATTTTTATAATTATATTCCAAACTTTGATGATACTAATTTTCATATAAAAAATAATGATTTAATTAAAGCAAATAAAGCTACTTTAGTTTTTATAGCTGAAGCTTTAGACCCAAATAATCCAGCTGGAATTTGCTTATTAGACGACATTTATTTTTTATAAAATTTATACAATGGAGGATTAATTTATGAGTTATGATTGTATGACTAAAAAAGACCCTTGTGAATGTATACCTAACCCACCTACCTTTACTGGACCAAGACAAATAAATGGAGAAATGATAGATAATAGTTCTATATTTTTTGGTGGTTTATGTACTCCTGAAGAATTTAAATTAGATAATGCTAACTTTTGGACTGAGCTTTCTGTAAATGGTACTATTTGCGTACCAGAAGTAAAACCTTGTATAGAATCCATTGATTCCATAAACACCAAAATAGAAATACTTAAAACAGAAGTGATTATCACTCCTGCTATTTATAGAGATGCTACTGATGACTCTGTAGATGTAACTAATTCTGTTAATAATCTTGAAGGAAAAATTACCACTGGTAGAAAACTTATTGTGGAAGGTCTATTATGCTTTTCCGTTACCTATGTTTCTACTAACCTAAATCAAAGTGTGCATAGCTTCCACGGTCAAATTCCATTCTCAGCCTATATAATCGTACCTTACCAAATTGGGCAAACTGATTCCTTAGATATAAACTATCAAATTGCAAGTTGTCTTGAAGATGTTATGGTTAAAGCTGTTAATGAAAGATGTATTTCTATTTGTGCAGCCTTTGTACTTCAAGCTATTCCTTCTGATAAAATGTGTGATGATAGTTATCTAAACGATTCTGGTATTCCTTGTAACTTCAATATAAATTCCAATTGTAATCATGAATATCCTTGTATGGATCATGAACCTATGTTTTATGGTGTATGCTCCTTAAAAAAAATAAAACCAATTCTTGATTTTAGAATTAATCCTAATACCTCTAACTGTCAATGGACAGAACTTTTTGTGCCAGAAATATTAAATATTCCTGATCATAAACCAGATATAGAACAAATTCTATCTGTAACCTCTAATTTAGATATAATATGTCAGAAAGTTATTTTATCTCCTGTAGCTATGGCAAATCATGAAAACTTAAAACTTACTGGTAAAAAGCTTGTTATTGAAGCTGTTTTAAGACAAAGAATTACCTATGTATCTACAAGCGATTGTCATTCTGTTCATTCAGCTCACTTTGATATTCCATTATCAGCTTTAATAGTTGTTCATCAAGATACTAATTTAACAGATAAATTTAGAATAACAGCTTGTATTGAGCATATTTATGCTTGCGCTTTAAACCCAAGACAAATTTTCAAAAATACCACTTTATTTATTAAAGCTGATAATATAACTTGTATTCCAAATCCTTAAAAAAATTATTAAGGAGGTAACCCTTTATGTATTGTACATGCTCTAATAATGGTTCTAATAACTATAGTGTAGTAGGACTTTGTGATGTAAGCAAATCTAAATTTAAAACTATTACTACTAAAGCTGCTTGGACAGAAATAAGTGTTCCTGAGGCTTTAATCCTTCCTGACTGTAAACCTAATATAGAAAAAATAGATAAGGTTTATATTAATGCTGAAATAACCTCTACTAAAGTAATAAATACCCCTATAGTACCTACTAATGGAGGTAGGTTAACACCTAATGCAGAAGGTCAAATATTAACAGGCAAAAAACTTCTAGTAGATGGATTTCTTTGTCAAACCATAGTATATACTGCTGCTATTCCTGAGCAAGCTGTATATACCGTTAAATTTAACGTACCCTTTTGCACCTTTATAGTACTTCCAGGAAACTCTAATGTGGATATTGATAAATTCTGTGTAAAACCTTGTATTGAAGATGTTTTTATTTCTCTTATAAATTGCAGAACTATATTTAAAAATGTTACTTTATTTTTATATGCAGAAAAAATTAATATAAATTGTCCTAACGGTTCAAATCCTTTAACAACGGATGATTGTTTTGATTCAACAATAAAAAATGCTATAGAGATACGTGATCTTCAAGATAGTCTATATATAACTATTAGACTTAATACATCAACTAAAGAATTTATGTTAAATGCTCCAGGTCGTGGTATTGATCCACCTCCATCATCTATGGAAATTTATCTTACCTTTAATCTTTTTCAACCAGATGGTACTACTTTAATTACAACCCAAATGCTTCCTACACAAAATATTTCTGGTGGCATAACAAATTTTGTGCAAAGAATAAATGGTCTTAAATTTGATTATAATCAAATATTAGAAATTACTCCTGAACGTAAATCTGCAATTCCTGGCTCACCTAATTCACATATTAGGGTGACCAATTTACCATCTTTAGGTAGAAATTTTATTTTAAGACATACACGCCCAACACGTTTTAGAATAACCCCTCAAGGATTAGTCGAAATACCTTAAGTTTTATGTATAAGGTTAAAAGTTAGAAGGATTAAAATTTCCTTTTAATTTTTAACCTTTAATTATTACCCTCACAAAGCTGTATTGTTTCTCATAAACTATTATAACTAATATAACTAACTTACAGTTTTTAAACGGAGGATTAAATAATGGTTTACAATTTTTATATGAAAGAAAAGCTTAATAAATCTTCTCAATGTAATGAAGATATTAATGACTCAATTGTTTTTAACGGATTATGCTCTGATGAAGAAATTAAGGAACTTTCTTCAGAGTATTGGGTAGAAAATTCTTCTACATCAGAACTTTGCATTCCAAAAGAAAAGCCCTTTATTGAATCTATTTATTCTTTAAATGGTAAAATTAAAATATTAAAAACAGAAGTTATTATGACTCCTGCACTATATAAAAATATAGATGATAATTCTTTAGATATTTCTTCTTCTATTTCTAATTTAGAAGGTAATACTGCTACTGGAAGAAAACTAATTATAATTGGTCACTTAAATTTATGTACAACTTATACTTCAAAAACCTCTGATGAAAGTATATCTACTTTAAATTCAATTATACCTTTTTCTTCCACTATATCTTTACCTTATAAAATACCAGAACCTAATGGAACTGATACATTAGAAATGGATTTTTATATTTCCCATTGTATTAAAAATTTAAAAGTAATATCTTTTAATCATTGTTGCATATGTATTTGCTATAACTTAATTTTAAAAGCAATTCCTTGTACTGATGATTACTCCCTAGATGTTAAAAATCCTTGTGAAGATACTAAAAATTATACTATTGAACAGGAACCTGTTATATATGGATTATGTCCTTTAAAATGTTTAAAAAATATTTTAAGTGTAAATAATTCTAACAACACAGATTGGCAAGAACTTTTTATATGCAAACATTTAACTATTCCACCTTATAAATTAGACATATGTCAAATACTTTCTGTAAACTCTTATGTAAATATATTATGCAAAAAAATTATTTGTTGTCCTATTACAGATTCAAATAATCCTTCTATAATAATAACTGATAAAAAATTAGCTTTAGAAGCTCTTTTAAATTTTAAATTAACTTATATAGCCTCAAATAATTGTCATTCTATTCATTCAGCTCATTTTACTATACCTTTTTCTACTTTAATTCCAGTTTCTAAACCAACTAATATTACTGATAGATTTAAGATTACTAATTGTATTGAATATATTTATGTGTCTAACTTAAATTGCAGAGAAATATTTTTAACTACTCTTTTAATGCTTAAAGTAAATAATGTTACTTGTAGAATTTAAAATCCTTTTCTTTTAAGTTAAACATATATTTCAATATTTTTATTCTTTAAATTCTTATTATAATTTAGAATGAATCCATAAATATAATCTTTGCATTTATAAAATAACTTTTATAAATAATCATCTCTACTATTTTATTAGTAGAGATGATTAAATCTTAATTATTCTTTATTCCTATCCTTTTTTTTATTTAAAAGAGTAGAAGTATCTAGTAAGTTTTGTTCTTTCTTTGAAGTATCATTTTTAGCTATTTTTTTATTTTTAAATATTAGTTTTTTATTACTGTTATCTTTTTCAATACACTCATTTTCTTTTAATTTATTTAAATTATTCTCTTCAGCTGTTTTTATATGAGAATTATATTTTATTTTTTCTTTCTTAAATATATCTTTTTTATTATCATAAGAATCTTTAATAACCTGTTTTTTGCTATTAAAATTTAATAAATATTTGTTAATATTTAAGTTTAATCTTCTATAAACTATATCAAAAAAGAAAAGAATCAATGCAATTATTAAAGTAGCAATTGTTAAATTAATTTTCCTATAGGATTTTTTAATATTATCTGTAAAAACCTCTTCTGGAAACTTTATAAAATTCCCATTGTTTTCTTCAACTAAACTTTCTAACTTTTCACTATTACTATTAAATTTATATTCAGGAGAATATTGTAATGCAAATGCTCCGTTATAATTTCCCCTCATTTCTTCTCCATGTTTTTCTCTAATATTAAAATTATAAAATCCTAAATCCTTTAATTGTACTTTTCCAGAAAAAACTCCAGGTTCACTTTGCTCTAAACTTATCTCACCACTATCTCCATTTTCTGATGTATATATGCCCGTTATCTTACTATTTTCTGTAACATTCTCACTTTCAAATTTAATATTAGCATAATTACCCTGTTGTGTAATATTAAGTTTCCCATTTTCTTCATAACTTGGAACACTCCAATCTATAATATTTTTAAATAATTGAATGCTGTTTTTCCAAGCTAAAAAATTCCCACTCCATTGTCCTGACATATCAGATGTCCATGCTACCGTTCTTCCTAAGCCATATTGCCAGGCTGCCAATATAGGTTCATCTTCATTAGAAGATAATACTTCAATAGCTTTATCCTTCATAGATGTTCCCACATATCCTAATAAAGATGGAAATTTATCTTCTTCAATTACTCCACTTAATATTTCATGAGATGTACTTATTTTAGGAGTAAATTCTTCATTCATTAAATACACTCCTGTAGATAATAATACTTCTTTAGCAAAAATTCTTGGAATATCTGTATAAATATCCGTATGATAATTTCTACCTTTTCCTTCTTTAGCTAAGTATTCTAAAAGGGTACCATTAGCATCTGTCCCTACTGAAACTGTAGATAATGTTATATTATTATTTTTCATTCCCTCTAAAATTTCTTCATATTCTTCCATACCAAATTCATCTTGACCATCTGTTAAAAGAATAATATGCTTTATTTTACTTTTACTTTCTAACTGTGCCTCATAGGCTGCTTCTAAAGCTGGATATATGGAAGTACCTCCACCTAGTGAAATAGATGAAATAAGTTCTTTTATCCTCTCTTTATCACTCATAGGTTCTTGTGGTACTGCAAAACTAAAGGAATGGTCAAAAGCTATTACACCTATTTCATCTGTATTTCTTAAATTATCTAAAGCTTTTACAGCTGATTCCTTTGCTAAAGTTAATTTACTTACTCCTGTGCCATCACTAGACATACTCCCTGATTTATCAATTACTAAATTAATTGATATTTGTGGAATTTCATTTTTCCCTTTCTTATCCATATTTACTGGAAGTATCTTTTCAAGTATAGTTCCCTTATATCCACCTAAAGCATAAGCTTCTTCTCCTCCAGTAACTATTAATCCTCCACTATAATCTTTAACATAAGTTTCTATATTTTCTAAAAATCCATTATTTAAATCATCTATATGCACATTATTTAAAACAATAGACTTATATTCTAAGAAATCATTTAAAGTCTTAGGGGAAGAAACTGGATTTATTATTTTGTAGGAACTATTTAAAGTATTTAATATGTTAACTAATCCAGTAGATTCCCCATTTTGTCCTTCTATAACTAAAATTTGTGGTTTAGAACGTACATTAGTATAACAAGTATATTCATTATTACCTTTTTCAGTATCAATCTTAGGATTTATTAATACTTTATATCCTTTAAATCCTCCTGTATTTTGTATATCTTTAAATACAAATGTATTTTTACCCTTTTCTATTTCTACTATCTGTTCTCCTTTTTTTTCTCTTCCAGAAAATAAAGTTAATGTAGCACTAGTACTTACATTAGATTCTATATTAGTTACTATAGAAAATTCTTCTCCCATATTAATATTTTCTGGTACTTTTACACTATCTACATAAACTTCATCTGACTTACCATTTTCTATTTTATATACCTTTAAATCTATATTATTTTCTTTTAATAAAGGTGTGGTTTTTAACATATCTCCTTCATTTTCTTCTCCATCTGTTATTAGTACAATCCTTTTAGATGATTCTTTAGGAAATAGTGTTATTGCTGATTGAATACCCTCTTGTATATTAGTAGAATTTATTACAGGCATTGATAATATTTCATTATATTCTTTATTATCTGTTATAAACTTATCTACTTCTGCATTTGCTCCAAACACTATTACTCCACTTTTATTTCTATTAGGCATATTTTTTAAAGAATTATTTATAAATTTTATTCCTTCTTCTCTAAAACTCATAGCACTATCTGATACATCCAATAAAAATATAGTAGATATATTTTTTCCTTTTAAGCTTATAGTTATATCACTTAAAGATACTATTAGAAGAATAAATATTAATATTCTACTTATTAAAGAAAACATATTATTTTTAATAGAATTTTTATTTGATTTCATAGAAAAATAAATAAATACACCTAATAATGGTATTAATATTAAAGCATACATTCTTCCAATTTCAATATTCATATATTTTCACCCCTTAATATCCCTTTCTATAAAAATACCATTCTATACTAACTATTATTAAAATAAAAAGAATTAAAAAGGGAGTTAAATCTAAACCTTTTTTTATGGATTTTGAAAAGCCTTTAATTTCACTATCTTTAACTTCATTATTAAGAGTATTTCCCTCTTCTTTTGGAAAATTTAAAGATATTAATTGCTTATTTAAATCACCTTTTTCATTTTTTTGTTCAATAGAATATATGCCTAATTCATAAATATTTTCAAAAGTTCTATCTTTTAATATTTCTTTTAATCCTGAAGGATAAGTAACTTTTATATCTTCACTAAGTCCCTTACCTTTAATAACAATTTCTTCACTTCCTGTAAAATTGTTTTTATTAACCATACCAAAATCCAAAAGTTTTTCTCCCAAATAATGCATTAATATAGGAAAGTCACTTTTTAAAGGAAGATCACTATTATGAATATCGAAAGTTAACACACCTATTTTTTTCCCATTTACATCTCCCCAAAAAGCAATTGGCTTATCATTTACTTCTATTAACTTCTTCCCCCAACCTGGTAACTCTATATCTTTAAATTTAGAAACTCCAAAAGACATATTATTTAAATATTTGCTTATATTTTCTTTAATAGCAGTGGCATTACCACCTTCAACCTCTCCATTTACTTTAAAAAATTCATTAGAATCACAATTTATAAAAAGTATATTACCTTCTTTGGGTAAATTATCTGGAATTTTACCATCAAAAATATAAAGATCATATTTATCATCATAATTAATATTACTTAAATCACTAGCTTTATATAAATCAGCATTTAATAATGTGGATAAGCTTTTTTCTAAAAAAATATTTTTATCTGTTGCTAATAGTATTTTTTTATTTTCAGTACTATCAACTATATCATAAAATACATTATCATTTATAATTAAATCTTTAGTAGATAACTCTCCCTTAATATATTCATCTTTTAAATTTTTCAAATGAAAATATAAGGTAATACTTTGATTTTCAGGAATACTTACAGATTTAACCTCTACTAAATTATCATTACCACTATATAATGAAAAATCTCCCTCATAAACTCCTTCTCCACTATTTTTAATATTAGCTATTACCTTTACTCCATCTTCTGTTATTTTGTGAGATATATTTTCTATAGATCCATTTAGTCCCTTATTGCCTAAAGATATAACTTTACCATTTATATCTCCCATATCAATATTTTTATCTGTTATAAATAAAACTTCATAATCTTCCCCTATGCTTTGCCCTATAGATTTAATTAAAGAAAAACTATTTTCAATATTTCCACTTGTATAACTTTGAGAAATTTCTTCTATTTTTTTTAATACATAGTTTTTATCTCTTGAACTACTCACTTCTAAATTAACATTTTTATTACTAGAAATTACATAAGCATTAGTTCCATCCTTATTGGATTTTATATAATCGCATACCATATCTTTTCCTACTTCTAATCTACTGTCTTTATCATAAATAGCACTCATACTAGCTGAATTATCAATTACTACAATTAAATTTTTATAGCTTTCGCCTCCAAAGTTTAAAAAAGGACTCATTAAAGCAAATATAGTAGAAATTATTATTATTAACTGAAGTATTAGCATAATATTATTTTTAAATTTTTCCCATGGAGTATTAGCTTGAGTATTTTTATAAATTTCCATCCAAAGCATAGATGAAGAAACCTTGTGCTCCACGGTTTTTCTTTTAAGTATATAAAGTAATATTAATGCCGGAATTAGTATGGAAAATATTAAAGGCCACATTCTTAAAAAATTCATACTCTCCTCCTAATATAGCAACTGTTTTTTAGTTAAATTATTTAATATTATATTTTCTATAGGTTCATTTGAACTTACACTAAAAAAATTAGCTCCATATTTCATAGCTAACTCCTCTATTTTATGATTATAGGTTTTAAGTTTTTCTTCATAATTTTTTATTATAGTTGGAGTTAATGTCATTCTAATTTTGTTTTCATTCTCTTCATCAACTAATGTTACTTCTCCTGAATAACTTGGGTTTATTTCTTCCATGCAAAGTACTTGTATTAATATAACTTGTTGCTTTTTAAAGGTTAAATATTTTATTGCTTGTTCAATACCTTTTAATCCATCCTTAGTAAAAAAATCAGATATTATTATACTTACACCTTTATTTTTTATATTTCTTTTCATTATTGAAGATATTAAATCCGTTTCTCCTTTAAATTCTATATTAGATAATTCCTTTAAAACTCTCTGGAAGATTTGCTTACCACTTCCCCCTTTTAAAAATTGTACTTCTCCACTACCTAAAGTATTTAAATATACTCTATCTAAATTATTAAGCACAATATAACTTAAAGATGCAGCTATTTGTAAAGAAGTATAACTTTTTTTAAATTCTCCAAAATCCATAGATTTACTTTTATCTATAAAAAAATTAAATACTCCTTCTCTCTCTTCCATAAATATTTTTATAAATAATTTATTAAATCTACCATAAGCATTCCAATCTATTCTTCTAAAATCATCACCAGGCATATACTCTCTAAAATCTGAAAATTCTACTGATGAACCCTTTGCTATTGATTTTCTTCCACCTTGTGCTCCTTGTGATAATCTCAAATTTAAATTAATATTTATAGTATTTAACTTTTCAAAAAAGTTTTTATCAAATATTTTATCCTTCATACCACTTACACTATCCTTAATTCTTCTATTATTCTAGAAATAATCATATCTGTGCTTATTCCCTCTGTTACGGCCTCAAAGTTCATTATGATTCTGTGTCTAAGAGCTGGATATGCTACATCCTTAATATCATCAAAAGAAACATTAAATCTACCTTCCATAAGTGCTTTAACCTTTGCTGCATTAAAAATAGCTTGTGCTCCCCTTGGACTTGCTCCTACACTAATATAATTTTTTGCAAATTCAGAAGTTTCCTCAGATTCTGGATGAGTAGCTAATATTAACTTTAAAGCATATTCTTTTACTGGAGTAGCCATAGGTATTTCTTTAATTATTTTTCTTATGTTAATTATTTCTTCTTCATTTATTACACTATTAATCTCTACTTTATTATTAGTAACTGTAATATTCATTATTTCCATAAGTTCTTCTAAGTTTGGAAACTCTACTTTTAATTTAAATAAAAATCTATCTAATTGTGCTTCTGGTAATGGATAAGTTCCTTCTTGCTCTATAGGATTCTGAGTTGCCATAACCATAAATGGTTCTGGCAAATTATAAGTTTTCTTACCAACAGTAACAGTTTTTTCTCCCATAGCTTCTAGCAAAGCAGACTGTGTTTTAGGTGTTGCTCTATTTATTTCATCTGCTAAAAGTAAATTAGTAAAAACAGGACCCTTTTCAAATTTAAATACAGTATTATCTTTTTCCTTTATTACTAAATTTGTACCAACTACATCTGCTGGCATTAAATCTGGGGTAAATTGTATTCTAGAAAAATTTAAATTTAAAACTTTAGCTATGGTTTTAACTAGTTGAGTTTTTCCAAGTCCTGGCATTCCTTCTAAAAGCACATTTCCTCCAGAAAATAAACATATTAAAACCTGTTTAATTACATCTTTTTGCCCTATTATTCCTTTACTAATCTCTCTTTCACACTCATTTATTTTTTCCATAACTTCTCTAATTGTAGTTTCATTTATATTCATATACTTTACCTTCCTTTTTATTTATCTATAAATATGATACCTCTAATTTTTACTTATTTCTTCTACTTATAAGATAAACCACTAATCTCTAATAAATTTAATATTTTAATTACCTACCTAAATAAAATTATAAACTTTAACTTAACAAGTGGTTTATCTATAATTTACTCTAATCCATTAAAATATTCTTTCACAGCATTCTTCATTGCTTCTGGCAAATTAGAATTATTTAAACTTTCCATGGCTTTATTACTATAATCACCTAATACAGACTCATAATTAACTTTTTCTCCCTTTTTATTTAATCCATTTTCTGTTTCTATCATTTGAGAATTTCCTTCTCCATTTTTATTACCAGTTAAATTATTATCCTTTCCTTCTCCTCTTCCTGGAATAAAAACATCTTCTTTTTTTCCTTCCTCAAAATCCTTTTCATTTCCATACTTATTCCCTGTATTCCATCCTTTTCCTGTACCATCACCATTTCCATTGCTATTTCCATTGCTATTTCCGTTGCCATTTCCACCGTTGCCACTTCCATTACTATTTTCTGAAGATGAACCACTAAGTGAATTTTCATTATTTTTAGATGAATTACTATTGTTTTTATCACCATTTTTATTTTCCGAACTTGAAAGTGACTGTAATGCTCCTGCTAATTCATCTTCGTTTATCTCTCCATTCATAACACTATCTCCAGCATTATTTAAAGCTTTTTGCAAATCAGGATCATTTAAATTTGCATTTTTTAAACTTGATGCTAATTTACTTTTTTCAGCTTCTGTCATTTTTTCTAAGCTTTTATTAAGCTTTTTTAATTGCTCTAATGTATTTTCTTTATTTCCTTCTTCAATAGCCTTTGCTAAATCTTTTCCTTCTTTAACTTTATTTAATTCTGTAATAAGCTTATTCTTATCTTCTTTATTTTCCTTTATTTTTTTATCTTTAAAATCTTTAATTAAATTATTTTTTAATTTATCTAATTCTTCTTTACCCTTTTCATTTTTTATATCTTTCTTTAAGTTATCTAACTTTTTTTCTAATTTTTCAATAGCTTTTTCTTTTTCTTTCTTATTTTTGGCAATTTGTAATTCCTTTATTGCTTTTTTCAAATGCTCATCTAAAGCTTTTTTTTCTGCCTCTGTTAACTGCTTATTTTCTAAAAGTTTCTTTTTTTCTTTTTCTATTTTTTTTACCATTTCAGCTTTATATTTTTCAAACTTTCTCAAATGTTTTGCTTCATTTCTAGATTTACTTGGAACAACTGCTCCTACCATACATAAAGCTGTTAAAATAGCTATAATATATAATCCTCTTTTATGAAACTTTATAGGCAAATTAATTTTCAAGTTATAATTTTTTATATGTTTTAAAGTATCATCCTTTTGGGCAATACTTATATCATCATTTTTATTAGAAAGCTCTAAGTAAGTAGTTATTCTTTCTTTTAATCCTTTATTATCTACTATTAATGCAATTTCTTTAGTTTTTGGTGCTTTAATAATTGACACAATAATAGAAGTGATTACTGATAATATAATCATCATTACACATAATTCAATCCAATTTTGAAAAGCAATAAAAATAGAAGTGATTATTATGAATAAACATAAACATAGTGAGACTATAAGTCCCACTATAAAATTTTTCAAAAAAAGATTTGTTCTTACTCTTATAGAAGCTTTTTTAATAAAATTTATAATCTCTTTATCTAAAGAGTTCATTATTTCACCTTCTTAACTTTAAACTTTTTAATACTAAATTTATTATTTAAAGGATTTAATTTAAATGATGCAAGTAAAATTAATAAAATAGTTAAAACTGATTGTACTCCCATAGCTAAAAAAGGATTTATAGTTGTTGAATATTCATTTAAGATAGTTAATGGTCCTATGGCACCTATTTGGCTTTTTAACAATCCAACAAATCCTAAAGCAGGATTAATATATAACCAAAATGGAATTTTTAAATTTAACATACTATTCATACCATGATTTTTTGATACGTAAATAAAAGTATAAATAAGAAATATTCCTATAGTACCAATAACCACAAACAATACTAATCCATAAGTTAAAACATTAGCTACTTTTGAAGTTTTTACAAAGCTAGATATACAAACTCCTATAGCTGATACATATAAAGTAGTAATAATAAAATATAAGTTTAGCATAATTATTTGAAAGAAATTAACTCCACCAAATAAAAATCCTAAAGAATATATTGGTATAGTACATAATATTAATAATATTACTTTACTAGCTGAAGCTAATAATTTTCCTGTAACAATAGATAATGGAGTCATCTTTGTAGATAGTAGTATATCTAAAGTTTGTTTTTCTCTTTCTGATGTAATTGCTGGTGCTGAAAGTGCAGGTACTATAAACATGAGTAATACCGCTTGAACACAAGCAATAAGTAAATATAAATTAACAAATATGCTTGGATTCATTCCCATATAATAACTTTCTGAAGTACTAATATAATACATAAACAAAATTGGTATTGTTAAAAACAATATATAAAAGAAAATCATTAAAGATATTCTAAATGTTCTTGAGCTAATTTTACTTTCATTTCTTAAAACTGGATTTATTTTCATCATAAATTCCTCCTAAAATTCCCTTTCTTCAGTTATTTTTATAAAAACATCCTCTAAATTTTTAATAGACTTAGACAATGTTATTACAGGCATACCTTTTTCCATTAAAATTTTTAATATATGAGCTATTTCACTATCTCCACCCTTAAAAAAACATTCTATACTCCTACCTTCAACACGTGTCTTAGTAATAAAAGGAACTTCTTTAAGGATTTCATTAGCTTTTTCTATGCTATGAAGAAAAGTTATAATTATAGGCGTACTCCCAGTAGCTCCTTCCATTATTTCTTCTACTGTTCCTGTGCAAACCATTTTACCTTTTTCAATTATTCCAATTTTACTACATATTTCACCTAGTTCTGGAAGTATATGAGAACTTACAATTATTGTTTTATCCATATCTTTCAAATTTTTCAAAATACCCTTCATTTCAAATCTTGCTCTAGGGTCCATACCTGATGCTGGCTCATCTAAAATTAATAATTGTGGATTATGCACTAAACATCTAGCAAGACATAACCTTTGCTTCATCCCTCTAGATAATCCATCCACATAAGCATCATATTTATCTTGCAAATTTACTAATTCTAATAAATCCATACTTAACTTTCTTGCTTTATTACCTAAAATTCCATAGATAGATCCATAAAACTCTAAATATTCTATTGCTTTTAAATTATCATATGCTCCAAAAAAATCAGGCATATAACCTATTTTTTCCTTTAATTTCTTATTGTTTCTTATAGCATCAATGTTATCTACATACACACTTCCACTATCAGGAGTTAAAAGCCCTGATACAATTTTCATAGTTGTACTTTTACCAGCTCCATTTGGCCCAATAAAACCAAATATTTCTCCTTTTTTTATTTCTAAATCTAATCCATTAACAGCCTTGAAAGTTCCATAAGACTTTTCTAATCCACTAATTTTTAACATTATTTCGCACTCCCCTTAACTTGTATTTGAGGAATTGGTGAAGAATTTTCTTCCTCTCCTAAAATCTTTATAGTTAATAGATTATCCTCTAAATATTCTTCTATATTTTCTTTTAATTTATGTTTTTTTCCACCCTTAAGCTCTATCTCTTCATAGCTTTGTTTTTTTACATTAAAAAGATAACCTTTTCCTTTAAATTCTTCTCTACCATAATTACTATTATTATTTATTTCTAATCTATTATCTATAGTTATTTCTTCTATATTTACTGACTTATCAATATTATATTTTAAAATTAATTCTGTATTGCCATGTATAGAATACTCATAATCGTTATATCCTCCATTGCCAGATTGGCTTTCAACATCTGGTGGAAAATATCCTAATGGAAACTCTAATTTTCCATCTTTATTTTCAAAATTTAATTCAATTTTTTCACTTAAAATAGTGGTATTATATTGTGATATACTATTAGTTCCTAAAGTTATATTATTATCTATAGGTAAATTAGTTATAGCTATAAGTTTACTATTTAAATCCTTTGTTATAATTCCATCATTTAGTATATTTAATATATTAGTTATATTTCCTATATTTTTAAATTCTTTTTTTCTTTCATTTATATTCTTAATTTCATATTTTGCTTTATAATATTCATCCATTAATTTATGAGATAATGCTCCCATCCCTAATGTATTAGTTGAATTATCTGGAACCTGTTTTTCTTCTCCTTCTAAATAACTACCTAAATCCCAAGTTCTATTTCCACATACTAAAATTAATTTTTCTATATCTATGCCTAATGTATTTTTTATCTTTCCTTTTAATTTCCCGTCTTCAAAACTTAACTGTTGTTCTATTACATTAAATTTCTGTTTAAAAGGAGATAACTTAAAATTTCTAAATTTAAAAATAGGATTTTCATAAAATTCGTAATATGTTCCATTTCCTTCATAAACAGTTTTTAATTCTAAAGAAGCTTTTTTATTTTCATCTATTGCTCCACCATAATAACTTTCTGTTATATAATCTAAATTCTTTCCTTCTGGCTCTTTTATATATAAATTTCCTGTTTTAGAATTTGATATTCCCATATAAGAATTTACAATTCCATTACCTAACTCATCCGTTTCTACTATATTCATATTGTTTACTACAACATCATTTACCCTTGAATTACTTCCAATAATAAAAATTATTGCACCAAACATAACACTTAATATTGGTGCTACAAACCAAAATAACTCTCTTTTATTAATTTTTTTAAGAATTAAATATGCTATTAATCCCACTACAATCACATAAAAAATAAAAATTAAAATTATAATATTTAAACTTGGAAGATTAACATTCTTTAAGGAACTTAAAGTATATGGCATTTGATATGAAAAATTTGTATTAAAATTTTTTTCATTTTTATTTATTAATTGTTTTATAATAGAAGACCATAATTCATTATTTTTACTAAAACTAACCATAGGTTCTATTCCTAAATCATAAGATGAAATTACTATATTTCCACTTCCAAAGCTTTCAGATGATATAATAGGAACATTATCATAATTTAAAAAAATCTTTTTTTCTTCAGTATTAATTTTAACCATATCTAAAGCTAAATTTTCCCCATTAATAACAACATCTTTTCTAAAGGTATTATTTGACACTCCCTTAATAATATCTTCATTAAATAAAGATAAGGTTTTACCATTATTAACTCCAGTACCCAAAATAAGGGTACCTCCCTTTTCAATCCATGCTTTTAATGAATTATATTGGCTTTCTGTTAATTTAGATGTATCATAATTATTAATAATTATCATATCTAATGTAGCTATATTTTTATTATTGTCACCTATTATTTCAGGACTTATTTCTAAGGGAATTAATTTTATTATTGGATCTTTATCACCATATTTATTGGTAACTCCACCATATTTTATTCCTCCAAAATAACTTAAACTATTAAAATCATCAGTTAACACTCCTGTTAATATTTCCCCATAATTACTTCTTCCCGAATCAATAAGTATAGGTTTTTCTAATATTAATTTATCATCTCTTAAAATTTTTATTTTTAGCTTTTTACTTTCTTCATTAATTTTTACAGGAATAATTAATTTTTTTGTACTATCCTTTTGAACTGACAATTGTTTAGAAAACAAATTATACTTACCTAAATTCTCTCCTGGCCCTTCTATTTGTAGTTCACCAATAAAATCTTCACCATTATTTTTTACCTCTACTGAAATAGGTATTTCTTTAAATACATTATATTTTCCCCCAATTCCATATTGAACGCTTACTTCTAAATTCTCCGTTGCTAAAACATTTGATTTAATTGGAAAAAAACTAAATGCTATACTTATAAACATAATAAGCATAATTTTAAGTTTTATTATTTTTTTCACCTTATTACCCTCTTTCTTTTATTTTCTATCCATATTTTAACATAAAAAAATTACAAAAAAATAACCTTTTGGTTAATATAAGAAGTTTTTTTGTTAAAATCACTAAAAATTCCTTACAAACACCAAAAGATTATTAAAATTTTAATTATTTTCTTTTATTTTTGTTATTAAACTTTCATCTATTAGTTCTGATTTTGAAAATCCTTTTCTAAAATATCTTATTTGTTTATATTTTACTCCATTCATTTCAAAATCTAAAAGATCTATTCTATCTCCTTTATATATTATAGGCTCTTTTTTTCCTTTAACATATATTAAAACTTCCATATAATACTTTCCTTTCTTATAATTATGTTATTAAAAATATATATTTATTTTTTATTGTAACATATATTTAAAATTAACTATATATAACTTATTCACATTATATTTATTTCATAAATAACAAAAAGAGTATCCATTTATTAGGACACTCTAAAAAATCTTTTTTATATATTTTTCATTGTTTTATTTTTTCCACATAAATTTTCAAAATCATTAGTGAAAGTCTCAACTGCACAATTAACAGCGTCAATTTTTAATAATCCCTCTATTACTTGAGAACCTATAGTTGCTGCTCCAACTCCATATTTAGCTAATTCTAATACTTGCTTAGAATTTTTAAAGCTTGCTCCTAAAACTTCACAATTAAATCCATTAATTTTTAATATATCATGAATTTCTTTTGCAACTTTAATACCATCAAACCCTAAATTATCAATTCTATTTATATATGGAGCTATGTAATCCGCTCCAGCTTTTGCTGCTAAATAGCCTTGCATTGAATTATATACAGCAGTAGCGGTAATATTAATACTTTTAGATTTTAATAGTTTTATTGCTTTTACTCCCTCTTTTGTAACAGGAATTTTTATAAAAGTATTATTTCCTAGTTCATTTAAAATATGATTTGCTTCATCAATCATATCTTCAGCTCTTTTAGATATAACTTGTACATGTAATTCAGCATCTTTACCAATAAATTCACGAATTTCTTTTAATACTTTAAATGGATTTTTTGAAACCTTCCATAATATAGTTGGATTAGTAGTAACACCATCTACAGAAAAATATTCATATATTTCTTTAATAGATTCTATATTTGCATCATCAATAATAAATTTCATAATTTCAACTCCTTATAATGTCTGTTCAGTTCTTTCTATAATATCATCTTGTGTTTGTTTTGATAGCACATTAAAAAATGCAGAATATCCAGCTACACGCACAATTAAATCACGATGTTTTTCAGGATGAATTTGAGCATCTAATAATGTTTCTTTAGAAACTACATTGTATTGTACATGGAATCCTTCTAGTCTATTAAAAAATGTTTTAAGTAACATTTTTAACTTCATTTTATTTTCTTCTGTTGATAGCATAATTGGAGTTACTTTTTGATTTAGTAATACTCCACCTGTAATTTCACGAGTTGGTAATTTAGAAACTGTTTTAAATACTGCTGTTGGACCATTTTTATCCATAGAATGTGAAGGTGAACACCCTTCAGCAAGAGGAGTTCCTGCATTACGTCCATCTGGAGTGGCTAAAGTGCCTTTTCCCTGCCCTACATTAGCAGATATTGAAGACGTTCCTGCATATCTAACTCCACCTATTGGTCCTCTTTCATATCTTGTATTTGGATATTTTTTAACTTCATCTATATACATGTTATATGCTTCAACAATTAAATTATCCACATAGTCATCATCATTACCATATTTAGGTGCATCTTCAGTCAATAGTTTTTGAATTCTCTTACCTTCTTTACCTGAAAAATCACTCATTAAAGCATTCCATAATTCTTTATTAGATATCTTTCTTTCCTCAAACACTAATTTTTTAATTGCTGAAAGTGAATCAGCTAAGTTTGCTATTCCAACCTGTAATCCTGATATAAAGTCATATATTGCTCCACCTTCTTTTAAGGTTTTTCCTCTTCCTATACAATCCTCAGTTAATGCACTACATAAAATATCAGGCACATCATTTTCAAGTACTAAATCACAACAATTTTCAATAATAACACTTTGCTTAGTAAATTCAATAATTGTTGTATTCCATGCTTCTTTTAACTCTTCATAACTTTTCATATTTTCAAAATGTGTTAAACCCTGTACTAATTTAGTGTTACTAGCAGGATCTACACCTGCATTCATTGCTATTAATAAAGTTTTAGGGAAATTTATAAAGCTCATCCCTGTACAACGATATCCCCATTTACCAGGAACAGCAACTTCAACACATCCTATAGCACTATAATTATAAGCATCTTCTACTGCTACCCCTTTTTCAATAAACGAAGGTATTATTATTTCATCTGAATTAAAAGCTGGCATTCCTATCCCTAGTTTAAGCACTTCAATTGCTTCATTCATAAAATTATCATTTAAATTTTTATGATACCTAACAGTTAAGTTAGGCTGTGGTAATCTTGTTTGAGCAACAGATTTTAAAATTAAATATGATAATTTGTTTACTGCATCTTTTTTATCAGTTGTTTGTCCACCTATGGTTACATTTTGATAAAGTGGTGAACCCGCACTAAATTGTGTATGTGACCAACTTCTTACTTTATTTATAGTAAAAGTTTTAAGCCATAAATTAGTTAATAACTCTACAGCCCTATCTTCAGTAATTTTTCCACTAGATAAATCTTTATGTAAATAAGGATATAAAAATTGATCCATTCTTCCATAAGAAAGAGAATGTCCATTTGATTCAATTTGAAGGATTAAATGGACAAACCATATTGATTGAAGGGCTTCATAAAAACTATTAGCTGAATTATATGGAACTTTATCCATAATTCTAGCAATTTCCTTTAACTCTAATTTTCTTTCTTCATTTTCTTCGGTTAACATCATTTCTTTAGCTAAATTTGAATATCTTTTAGCAAAATTTTTAACTGCATCTATTACAATTAAAATTGCTTCATAAAAATGAAATTTACTTATATTATTAAAATCAGTAAGATCTAAAGCATTTTTTGCTTTTATAGTTCTTTCTTCATATTCTTTTAATCCATTTTTTATTATTCTTCCATAATCAACAGCAATATGAGCATCCCCACTAGTAATATTACCTTCAGCTTTTATAATGCCTAAATCATATAAAACTTTACTTTTTGGTGGAATATTAGCGAGTCCCTTATCAAAAGTTGTATTATTCTTCCAATAAGGAGCAATTTCTCTAAGTTCTTTTTTAGTTTTTTCGTCAATATAAAAAATATCACCATCTCTTTTTTCAAATTCATCAAGTTCTTTAATCACCCATCCCATAGCATATTCTGGGAAAATAGGAGCTGATCTATTAGCCTTTGCTTGATTTCCTACAATTAATGTTTGTTCCTCAATAAATATAGTCATATTTTCTAAAATATTTTTAAGCATATATGCTCTTTTTAAAGTTATAGGCTTGTCTGCATGTTCTTTATAAGCTTCTGTAGTAAGAATTGCTCTAGTTGCATCAATAGAAGCTTTAGTTTTTAATAATTCTTCTCTAAAATCATGCATTCTATTAGTTAATAATCCGAAATGATTTTCCATATTACCTCTCCTTTAATATTTTAGTTTCATTTGAAATAAAATTGGCTTTTTTATATAATATAATACTATCATATATAGTAACTTTGTCAATAATAAATTTAAATAAAAGAATATAAAGTTTCATTCGAAACTTTCTGTATTTACTTTTATAAATTAACATGATATTATAAATTTAGGATAAGGAGAGATTTCTATGAAAAATAAAGGCGTAATTTTTAATATTCAAAGATTTAGCATTCATGATGGTCCTGGTATAAGAACAACTATATTTTTAAAAGGTTGTCCTTTAAAATGCAAATGGTGTGCTAATCCAGAATCTCAATTAAAAAATATTCAAATATCATTAAATAAATCCTTATGTATAGGCTGTAAAGCTTGTATAAATATTTGTCCTAATAAAGCTTTTAGTTTTGAAAATGGCAAAATAAATTTTAATAATATCAAGTGTGTAGAATGCTTAAAATGCATATCAAATTGTCCTACAAAGGCAATTAAAGCAGAGGGACAATTAAAAGAAATTGAAGAAATTGTTAAAGAATGTATTAAAGATAAAGAGTTTTATGAAGAGTCTAATGGTGGAGTAACTATTTCTGGAGGAGAACCTTTCGTTCAATCAAAATTTCTTAAAGCTTTAGTTAATGCTTTAAAAGAAGAAAAAATTAATGTAGCAATTGAAACAACTGGATATATTGAAAGTAATATATTCAAAGAGTTAGCTCCTATGTTTGATTTGCTTTTATTTGATATTAAACATTATGATAGTAATAAACATTTTAATGGTACAGGAGTTTATAATACTTTAATTATTAATAATTTTAAATGGGCTCTAGCTAATAATTTAAATGTATTACCTAGAATTCCAGTCATACCTAATTTTAATAATTCTTTAGAAGATGCTTCTGGTTTAGCAAAGCTACTAAAAATAGTAGGTGCAAAGGAAGTTCAACTTTTACCTTTTCATCAATTTGGAGAAAAAAAATATGAATTATTAAATAAACCTTATTCTTTAAAACATCTTAAACCTATTCATAAAGAAGATTTAGAAGAATACAAACAAATATTTATTGATAATGGCATTAATTGTTTCTTTTAAAAAAAGCTTAATTTGCATAATATGCAAATTAAGCTTTTTAGTTTGAAACTTTTTTTATATTTATATTTTTGCTAAGTAAATACTCTTCAAATTCATTAGGTATCTTTTCATCTGTTATAACAGAATTTATGTTATCAGTTTCAATTAACCTAACAATCCCTTTTTGAAAAAATTTAGCTGATTCAGTAATAATAATTACATTATTAGCTTGTTTTGCCATGTCACGAACAGTTTCACTTCTCATGTAATCTTTAGCTGTAAAACCTGATTCTTTTGAAAATCCATCCGTTCCAATAAATAATTTATCTACAAAAAAAGTTTCTACACATTTTTTAGTAATAGGTCCTACCATCACTTGAGATTCGTGTTGATATTCTCCACCTAATAAAATAATTTTTATTTTAGAAAATTTTCTTATATAATCAGCAATAAAAGCTGAATTTGTAATTATAGTAATATTTTTTTTAGTTTGTGCTACTTCACGAGCAAATAATGCACAACAAGAGCCTGATTCTATCATTATAGTTTCACCATCATCAACTAAATTATTAGCTAATTTAGCTATTCTTTCTTTAGTCTCATAATGATATGCCAAACGCTTATTGAGGTCATCACTTAAATTTAAAGTTGCAAATCCATGTTCCCTAATAACTAATCCTCTTTGTTCTAAAAAAATTAAGTCTTTTCTTATAGTTACTTGAGATACATTTAATAATTTGGATAATTTCACAACTTCTATTTTTTTATTTTCTGTTAGTAACTCTAAAATTTTATTGTGTCTAACTAACATTTTAGCCATATATTAAAATACCTTTCTATTAATAAAAAAATATTTTAGCAATTATAATTACTAAATATAAAACTAAATATATTCTTTTATTACAATAACATATATTTTTTTTAATTACAACGTATCATAAATTCACTTTTTAAATAACTTAACAAATAAACTATAAAATTATAATTTTTTTATATAAATTCACTTTAAAATATACAATAAAATCTTAAATTAGTTTGCTAAAATACAACAACTAATTCCTTTAACAATTATATAATCATTATAAAAATTCCTTATTCCTTCATTATTAACCTCTTCATCATTAACTATAATTGTCCAATTATTTTTAGGTAATTTAACTTTTACCTCTTCTTTATTTCCATTATATATAACTATAACTTCATTCCAACCTTTTTCTAAAGTAGGCTTTTCTATTCTATAAGCAACTATATTATCTTCTAAAAATTCATTTCCCTTACTAAAGAAACTTATATACTGTTGAATATCTTTATTTCTACCCAATCTAAAAACTTTATTCTTTTTTCTAAGATTAATTAAATTTTTATAATATTTAAATACATGAAAATTCTTTCTTTTATCATTCCAATTAATTGCATTAACAAAATCACCTGAATTATAACTATTTTCAATAAAATTCCCTTTAATATCACATTTACTTCTTAATATCTCTTCACCAGCATGAATAAAAGGTATTCCTTGAGAAGTTAATACTATTGCAGCAGCTAATTTATTTTTTTTTACCATAGTAGAATATTTTTCACTTTGTGAAAATATTTGTATTTTATCCCATAATGTATAATTATCATGACATGATTCGTAGTTTATACTTTGATAAGGTTCATTTGCCCAAGGAAAATTAGAATAGTTTACTTTATCATAATTCACTTGTTTATGATAAGTACTTCCTACCACACCAAACTTAATTGTTTCTTCTAATCCTATTTCTCCATTTATAAATCCACCACTTTTATTATTATGAATTGCTCCCTTTATTCCATCTCTAATATCATCACTAAAAGCAGCTATTTGTAATGCTCCAAATTTTGATATATTTCTTTTATAGCATGCTTCTTCACTATTAAAACAAGAAGTTCCTCCAACCCAACCTTCACCATAAATTATTATATTTTTATCTATTTTACTTAACTCTTTTCTTATCTCTTTTAAAGTATTTATATCATGTACAGCCATTAGATCAAATCTAAAACCATCAATATGATATTCTTCAGCCCAATACTTAACAGAGTCTACCATATACTTTCTAACCATATATCTTTCTGATGCTAATTCATTACCACAACCTGAACCATTAGTAAACTTATGATTTTCATTCTGTCTATAAAAATATCCAGGCATAGATAAATTTAAATTACTATTCTCTGATAAATAAGTATGATTATAAACTACATCCATAACTACTCTTATTCCATTTTCATGCAATATTTTTACTAATTCTTTAAATTCTTTAATTCTTACTTCTGGTTTATAAGGATTAGAACAATAGGACCCTTCCACTGCATTATAATTTTGAGGGTCATATCCCCAATTATAATCTTTATCTTTTTTACTTTCATCTACAGTTGCAAAATCAAATAAAGGTAAAAAATGAATATGAGTTATTCCAAGCTCCTTTATATGACTTAAAACAGTACTTATATTGCTGTTAGGTAGGTGTGTATTCTCTTCTATTAACCCTTTAAATATTCCTTTATGTTCTTTAGTAACTCCAGAATCATTATGCATTGTTAAATCTCTTATATGAGTTTCATATAAAATACTATCTGTTACATAATTTAATATAGGAGCTTTATCACTATTCCATCCTTCTGGATTAGTCCTTTTCAAATCCAAAACTACGCCTCTTTTTCCATTTACACTTACAGCTTTTGCATAAGGATCTACTACTAAATTAACTTTTTCTTTAAAATAAACTACATAAGTATAATAAAGTCCTTCACAATCCTTATTAACTTTAGTACTCCAAACACCAGGGCATTTTTCTTCCATAAGTATTATATTTATTGGATTATCTTCATTATTTTCATAAATTTTAAGTTCTACTTTTAAAGCTAAAGGAGACCATAATCTAAATAAACTTTCTTTATTTGAATATATAACTCCTAATTCACCATCAAATTTAAATTTATCTTCAAATGCTGATTTCATAAAATAAATCCTCCATATTATAAAAATAAAATTAAAAAGGTTTCTTTTAAATTTATTAAACATATTTCAAATTAGAACTTATATATTTATATACAATAAAAACTTAGTATAGTTATATATTATAATACATTTCTATACTAAGTTTTTTAAATTCAAAATTTTTTTACACTCTCTCTAACAATTAATTCAGTTGGCAATATTACCTTTTTAGCATAGGTTCTACTTAATAATCTTTCCTTTAAAAGCTGTACACTTTCTTCTGCTAATGAATCAATATTCACTTTTACAGATGTTAAAGGTGGAATCATGTATTGAGACATAACAGTATCATTAAATGCTATTATACTTATATCTTTAGGAACATTTAAATCATATTCATTAAATGCTTTTAATACTCCAGATACCATTGAATCATTTGCAATAAAAAATGCTGTAGGTCTATTTTTTTTATTATTTTCTAAATAAATTTTAACAGCTTTATAAGCTCCTAAAGATGTCATATCACAATTAATAAAAAAATCTTCTTTTAACATTAATTTTTCTTTCATATATTCTATATAATATTTAAATCTACTATCTAAAATTTCTAAATTTTGTTCATCTAATCTTTCTTTTCTTCCTATATATCCTATATCCTTATGTCCTAAAGATATAAAATAATTCAATGCTTGATTTACTCCTAATTTAAAATTAATTTTAACACTATCATAAAATTCATCATTAGGATTTGAATTTAAAAAAACTATATTAATACTTTTTTCTTTTAAACTATTTATCTCATCCTTAGTAAATTTACCAATAGCTATTATTCCATCTAAAATTACATTACCTATACATTCATAATTACCATTTTTTTTATGCAGATTTATAACTTCTATTTCATTTTCAAAACATTTTTTTTCTACTACATTTCTTAACAAAAGATAATATGGATCTGATAATTGCTTTTCAATATTATACATGTCCACAATACCAATTTTAAATATCCGTTCTTTTTTCTTTTTACCTTTACGTTGCTTAACTGTTTGATATTGTAATTCTTCAGCAACTTTAAATATTTGAATTTTTGTTTCATCAGCTACTAATATTCCACTATCATTATTAAGTACTCTTGATACAGTTGCTAAGGATACCCCCACTTTATCTGCTATTTCCTTTAATGTTGCCAAACTTCCACCTCCTAATTAATTATTTAAACCTATTAATTAAGCTAATACCCTTAAAGACTTTTCTTTTTCTTCTACTTCACTTTCAAAAATATTAAGTATTTTTTCCTTTAAAATTATATATCGTCCCTCTAACTCTTCAAATTTATCTCTATTTTTATTTATCTGTTCTTCATTATTTTTAATTTTATAATCTAAACTATCTATACTACTTATTATAAATTCACTTAATTTTTCATTAGCTTTTCTTAATACTTCCCTATTCTCTTTTATTATATCATTGCTAAAACCTATTTCTATTTCTAAATTTTTCTTAAGAACTTCACATCTACTTAAAGCAATAAAAACTTTATTCTCCCATTTATTACATGCTTTAAATATAGTAAGTAATTTATTAGGTTTAGATTTTATTACTTCAATAGTATCCTTTACACATTCCTTTATTTCATGTTCATCAATTTCTCCTTTAAAAATATAAGGTGAAATATGTTCTCTATGAATTTTTGTTTCCATTATTAAATTAATTAATTCCTTATGACATCTAGTAACCTCATCACACCATGCTCCATATATATATAATTGATTAGTCTGTTCTTTTAAAACATAGTGAATTTTTTCTATTTTATTTATATCTTCAAAAAATTCATTAGTTAAATTATTTTCAATAACAAACTCTTTTATATCAAAAATATCTGTATTATCTAGTAGAATATCTAACATTTTACATGTATATTCTTTATGTTTTTTTAATTTTTCAAGAGAATTTTCAAAAATTTTATTTTCTCCAATTAACTTAAATATGTCATTCCATAAATGAGAATATTCATTAGCTAGCTCTATATATTCATCTGTGTTTTTAGGAATTGCATTTTTAATTGCATTATTTAAGGTTATAGCTAAGGTTCCATTTTTAATAACTTTATTTTTTTTATATGAATTAAATATATTTTGATTTAACTGTTGAAAAGTCTTTTTTAAAACAGATTTATATTCATAAAGTTTGTCTAAGTCTTTTTTTAATTGGTTAATCGGCAAATTAGAGTTGCATTTTTCATCATAACTTTCCAAAACCTCTATATTTTTCACTTCTTTAACTTCACTCATATGTTCTCCCTAACCTCTGCTCCTTATTAACATAAATTTATTATATCATATAAGAATATTTTTTTGTATTTTTATGGAATCATTTTAAAACAAAATTCTATCCTTATATAATATAATATTATTAATATGACTTAAAAAAAAGAGGTAATTGCTAAATATGTGCATTATCCTCTAAAAACATCCTATATTTTATATATTAATACAAAGTTTATCCCTTTTTCATTAATATATTTATATTTCATGATCTTCATTATAATCTGTACTAACATTATTAATACTCTTACAAATAGGACACATAACTAAATTATATTGTGAGCATATATAACACATCTCTCCACACTTAGAACACTGAATTTTTTCATCTATTTGATTTTTTTTCATTTTGCACCTCTCTTAAATTTTATGTAAACTTAATTAAATACATTTTATTTATATATTTTTGCCTTAATTGTACATATTATTCATTTAACACTTTTTTAGTTTGCATAAAAAAAAACCTTCCATTACATCGTTAGGAATTATTCTTAACGCTTTTTTTAATTCTTTATTATAATTTTTTTCTTCATATTTTATTAAAGCTAATTTTTTATTATTAATATTTAAATCTATTGATTCTATCCTTAAATCTTTATGTTTATTTAAAATATAATTTATAATTTCTTCATTTTCTTTCGGTGATAAAGTACAAGTAGAATATAAAATATATCCTCCTTTTTTTAAACATTTATAAGCACTTTCTATTAATTGTTTTTGCACTTTTATTAATTTATTATTTTTTATTATTTTCACTTTTTTATTTTTTAAAATTTCCATAGTTCCTTCTCCAGAACAAGGCGCATCAATTAAAATTTTATGAAAAGTATTTTCATATTCTTTAAACAAAAATCTTCCATCTTTATTTATACATTCTACACATTTTACTCCATGTTTTTTAATATTATATTTTAAACGTTCATATCTTATTGAATTTATTTCATTAGCAATTACTTTTCCTGTGTTTCTTATAATTTCTGCTATTTTAATAGTTTTTCCACCAGGTGCAGCACACATATCTAATATTACATCATCCTTTTTGGGATTTAATATAATACTAGGTATTATACTAGATGGATTTTGAAAATAAATTTCTCCTTTCTTATAACACTCTAATTTTCTAATAATATTTTCTTCATTATTTTTTAATAAAAAATATGGATTCTCCCCATTATATTTATAATATTTAATGCCATTTTTATTTAACTCATAAATTACTTCACATTCCTTAGCTAATATCTTATTCACTCTAAATGTACTTTTTCTTCTTATTAAATAACTTGTTAATATTTGATCTACTTCTTTGATTGTATAAATATTATATAACATATCTACAAACTCACTTGGTAATATTTCTTTTAAACGTCTAATACCCAATGACCTTCCCATACTTTAAATCATATCCCCCTTTAAACATACACTTTCATTTACTTTTTAATAATACTAACTTATTAATTACTCATAACTAAAAATGAATTTAACTTTTAATTAATAAATAAGTCTATATATTAAATTAATATGTTAAGCATTAAAAATTAATACCCTTTCTAAGTAAAAATAATTTATAAAAAAAACATGATTCTTAAAATAAAAATTCTAAAGAATCATGTTTTTTATATAATTTTAAACCTTTAAATATTTTCTCAATGATACTAAACTTCCTACTATTCCAATACCTGCTCCAATAATAATTGAACTAGGTATTAAAAATACAAGTAAATTACCTAAAGCTGGCAATGTAAATCCATTCATCAATGCACTGGCTGTACTTATAATACTTGGTGATAATGAACTATATACTAAAGAAATTACACCAACACTTAAAAGTGCACCTATAGTTCCAATTAACAATCCCTCAATTATAAATGGAAGTCTTACATAATTATTGGTTGCACCAATATATTTTATTATACTTATTTCTTTTTTTCTAACAAATACAGCTACTTTAATTGCATTAGATATTAGCAAAGTAGATGCTACTGCTAATATTATTAGTAGTATAGATCCTATTATTTTAGTATACTTATTAAGTTTACTTAAAAACTCCGTTACTATATTTCCATCAGTAACTTTATAAAATTCTTTATTACTCAAAATTTGTTTTTTAATTTCTTCATTAGCTGAAATACTAGAAGTTTTTATTGCTAAACTAGCTGGAATAGGGTTTTCTCCTTCCGCAACAACTTCATTAAGTATTCTTTGCATTTCATGATCATTATCATGTTTAAAACTATCTTTATAATCATTTAACCCCTCATCTGAAGAAATATAATTAACACTTTCAACATTAGGTAATTTTTCTATTTCTTCTTTCAATTCAACCATTCTAGTATAATCTACATCACTATTTAAAAAGGCAATAATCTCAACTTGTTCTTCTAGATTTTTAACATTTTCATTTATTACACTTACAGCTGAATAAAATAAACCAAATAAAGTTAATGATATAAAAACTGTTGTTATAGCTACAAAAGAAACTAATCTATTAGTAAAAATATTTTTTGCACCATCTTTAATTAAATCTTTAATAGTGACTATTTTCAAAAACATAACCACCTTTCATATTATCGCTAACTATTTCACCATTTTTCATATATATAACTCTTTTTTTCATTTTATCTACTATAACGCTATCATGGGTAGCCATAATAACAGTTGTACCTTTTTTATTTATGTCTATTAATAAATCTAATATTTCTTCTGTAGTTTTAGGGTCTAGATTTCCTGTTGGTTCATCTGCTAAAAGTACCTTAGGATTATTTATAATAGCTCTAGCAATTGACGCTCTTTGTTGTTCTCCCCCTGATAATTCATGAGGATAAGAATTTGCTTTTTCACTTAAGCCAACTCTAGCTAAAATTACCGGTACTTTCTTTTCTATATCTTGCTTATTAGCTTCTACTACTTTCATTGCATAGGCTATGTTATCATATATTGTTTTATTTTGAAGCAACCTAAAGTCTTGAAAAACTACTCCTAATTTCCTTCTAAAATAAGGTACTTCTTTTTCTTTAATATTTTCTAAAATTACGTTATCAACTATGATTTTTCCATTAGTAGCTTTAATTTCTCTTAGCATTAATTTTATTAAGGAAGACTTTCCTGAACCAGAAGCTCCTACTAAAAATACAAATTCTCCTTTTTTTATTAATAAATCTATATTTTTTAAAGCATGTACATTATTGTCATAAATCTTATTTACTTTTTCTAATTTAATCATACTTTATCTCCTAATTAACTATTTTAAATTATCTTAAATATTTCATAGGATCTACAAATTGTCCATTTTTCTTAACCTCAAAGTGACAGTGATTACCTGTAGAATATCCTGTAGTACCTACAGTAGCTATAGTTTGTCCCTTTTTAACCTTTTGTCCTACTGATACTAATCTTTCTGTATTATGTGCATAAAATGTAACTAGCCCACTACCATGGTCTATTCCTACAATATTTCCATAAGCTGTATTATAAGTTGACATTATTATAGTTCCTGATTTAGCAGCAACTACTGGAGTACCTGCTGGTGCTGGAAAATCCACTCCTGTATGTAATTTATTCACTCCCGTTATAGGATGTACTCTATAGCCAAAAGAGGATGATACTGTAGTATATCCTGGGACTGGCCAACTCATGCTTTCATTTTCATTATTATTGTCCTCATGATTATTAGATGAATTATTATCTAATTCTTTACTTATAATTTTACTTTGTGCATCTAATTCATCTATTTGTTCCTTTGTTAAAATTATTTCTTTTTCTAAATTTTGTTGAGCTTTTATAAGCTCATTTACTTGAACCTTTTTATCTTCTATTAATTTATTAAGTTTAACTTCCTCTGCTTCAGCTATTTTCTTTTTTTCTTTAACTTCATCTATTTGAACTTGCAATTGTAATTTTTTTTCTTGTAAATCTTTTTCTAAACTTTTTGTTTCTGTAATTATTTTATCATTTTTCTTTACAATGCTTGAAACAACCTCTAAACGTCTTAAAAAATTCCCAAAATCTTTAGCTTCAAGCAATAATAAAAGATATCCTCCTGCCTTTTGTTCATATTCAATTTTAACAATATCTTTTATAATTTCATAATTTTCATTAATTTTTTTCTGTACACCATCAATTTTTTCCTCAAGGTTTTTGTTATCTTCTTCAAGTTTTATAGTTTTATCTGTAAGATCTTTTATAACAACTTTTTTATCTTCAATTTTATCATCCAATTTAGCTGTTTCTACTTCAATTTCTTTTCTACTTTTTTTAGTACTTTCTAATTTTTTTTCTGCTTCTTCTAATTTCTTTTCCTTTATTTCTATATCTTTGTTATTTGCATATGTATAAATTGGCATCTTACAAGTTAAAGCTACAATATTAGTTAACATTGTTCCAATAACAAATGCTAAAACCTTTTTTTTCATTATGAAAACCCCTTTCATTTATACGTAACCCTTTAGATAAATTCTCTTTATATGTAAAATTAAATTTGTATCTTTAAACTAGTTAAAGCTTTGCTAAAACTTTTTCTTACAAATTATATTGTTATAAATATTTATTAGCATTATATTACAATTTTGTTACATTTTCAACGTTTTATAACATTTTTTCTTTTTTCAAAAAAATTATACATATTTTAAAATAAGTTTTATATTGGTTTATTTCCTTTAAATTTCAATAATTAACAAACTAGAGATAAATATAAAATTAAACTACTCTATATTTATCTCTAATGTAAAAAATTTTATTATTTCTCTTCTAAAAATGGCATAGGATCTACGGTCTTTCCATCTATTTTCACCTCAAAATGACAATGATTTCCTGTGGAATATCCTGTAGTTCCTACCTGTGCTATAGTTTGCCCTTTTATCACTTTATCTCCTACATTAACTAAAAGCTTAGAATTATGAGCATATAATGTTGCTATACCGCCACCATGATCTATTGCAACTACATTTCCATAAGCTCTATCCATTTTAGACATTATTACTACTCCACTATTAGCCGCTTTAACAGGTGTACCTGCTGGTGCTGGAATATCAATACCTGTATGCAATTTATGAACACCAGTAATTGGATGAACTCTATTTCCATAAGGTGAAGATATTTTAATATATCCTGGTACTGGCCATACCATAACCCCACCTAAGTAATCTTTCATTGAATCTTTTAATGCTTTTAAAATTTCTTCCTCTAAAACTCGTCCTTGTTCCTCTAAAGATTTTATTTGATATTCTGATAGCAAAACCTCTTTTTCTAATTCAATTTGAATATCTACTAGTTTTTTTACTTTCTCTTCTTTTTCAATTAATAATTGTTCTAAATTGCTTTTTTCCTTTATAATTTCTTCTTTTTTATCTTCTAATTGTTTTTTTCTATTTAATACTATGTTCTTTTTTTCCTCTAATGCATTTTGTAGCTCTGTTGTTTCAATTATTATTCTATCATTATTTTTTATTAAACTAGATACCACTTCTAGTCTTCTAATAAAATTCCCAAAATCTTTAGATTCTAGAAGCAATCCTAAATATCCCCCTAACTTTTGTTCATAAGATATTTTCATTAAATCTTTAATTATTTCAAAATTTTCTTCTATTTTTTTTTCTGCATTATTTATTTCTTCATCTAATTCCATATTATCCTTTTCCAATATGCTTACTTCTTTTTCTATTTTTATTATTTTTTCCTGTGTTTCTTTAATACTTTCATCTATTTTCAATGATTCTTTCTCAATTTCTTCTCTTTGCTTTTTTGCATCTTCAACTTTTTTCTGTGAATCATCTTGCTTTAGTTTTTCTTCATTTATTAAATTATTAATTTCATCTGAAGTTAATCCATTTTCATTTTGCTCAATTTCATTATCCGCATAAACATAAATATATTTAGAAAATACTGTAATATTACTTAATATAACGGCACCAAGTAATAAACTTAAAAACCTCTTTCTCATATACTCTCTACCCCCAATTGATAATTGCCTATATTTATATTAAATCAATTATATTACAATTATATTCCAAATGTAAAATTTATACAATTCGTGTTTACTTTAATTAAATTTGTATAAAATTTATAATTTAAATTAATAAAAGCCATGATTCTTTTTATTTAATAAGAATAATCATAGCTTATTTATTTAAATTAGTTATTATCTTTACAAATTACTTTTTTATAGATAAAATCTGCAAATAAAGAATTTGCCCAAGCAAACCAATCTCTAGTAAATTTAGTAGGCTCATCACAATGAAATCCTTCATGCATAAAATTAGTTCCACCATCTGTATTAATTAAAACTTTTACTAATTCTTGTATTTCTTCTTCATTATTAGTAGTAAGTCCTTGCATGGAAAGTGCTATTGGCCAAATATAATTTTCTGGAGTATGTTGACTACCTATGCCCTTTGCAAATTTTCCTTCATAATAATATGGATTATTTTTGCTTAATATAAATTTTCTTGTATTTTTGTATATTTCATCATCAATATCTTTAAATCCTATATATGGAATTGATAATAAACTTGGCACATTAGCATCATCCATAAAATTATAATTACCTAAACCATCTGTTTCATAAGCATATACCATACCAAAGCCTTCTTTTTTAATTTTTCCATAAGTCTCAATAGCCTCTTCAATTTCTTTTCTTAATAAAATTGCTTTATCTCTTAATGCTTCTTCTTTATATATTACTTCACTTATTTCTTCAATCTGCTTTAAAGCTACTACAGCAAACATATTAGCTGGAATTAAATAACCATATTTGCATGCATCATCACTTGGTCTAAAACCTGACCAAGTCATACCTGTATAGGCTACTGGAGCTCCTAATCCTTCATGGCTTAAAGTATCTTGAGGAGTACAATTTAATCTTATAAAGCTATAATCAGACTTTTCTCTATGATATTTTTCTCTTGTCCATAAATCTATAATTATATTAAATACTTTTTTTATATCTTCATCAAAGAAAGTATCATCTCCAGATTCCTTCCAATACTTATATATTAATCTTATAGGATTACATAGAGAGTCTATTTCATATTTTCTTTCCCATACCCAAGGACTATCCTTAGTTATATCATTATCCCACTTCTCTCCGTTAGCTTCTTTGTTAAAGGCATTTGCATAAGGATCAATAAATATACATTGAACATGTCTTTTTATTAGACCTATAAACATATCCTTTAACTGAGGATACTTTTTTACAAATGGCAAATAATGCTCTACCTGTGATGTAGAATCTCTAAGCCACATAGCAGGAATATCACCCGTTATTACAAAAGTATCATTTTCTGACACTTCTACTGTAGTTTCAACTGTATTTATAAAACAATTGTAAAACATAGTTTTTAACTTTTCATTTTCTATTTTTTCTGATAACTCTTCTCCTATTTTTCTTACAACTTCTTTAATATTTTCTGTTAATATATTAGATGTATTTCTCATAACGCTCCCCCATACTATGTACTTTATTTCCTCTAAACTATTAAAATTATCATTATAGGTTCATTGTATACCATTTCATTTGTATTTCCAATAGTCTTAATCTTCTAATCTAAAATTTGTCTGATAAATCTAAAATTGCTACATAGAACAAAATTAATAAGAAAAATCATCTTTAATTTTTATATAAAATTAAAGATGATTTATAATTTATTTTCTAATTATTTTTAAAGTATGAACTTCAAATGGAGAAAATTTTAATTCTAATTTGCTACTATCAAATTTTTCTTGCTTTATAGGATCTTCTATTAAATTTACTAATTCTATATTCTTATAATCTTTATTAAAATTTATTTTAACTTTAGCATCATTTCCATGGCATTCATATAATCTTACTATTACATCATTACTAAATTCCGCTTTTTTAATACTTTCAACTATTATATTTTCACAATCTAAAGTTAATAAAGATTCTATGCTATTAGTATTAATAAGTTTATCTGTATAAGTTGCCTGCAAAGGAATGTTAAAATTATAAGCCTCTTTTACTACATTTCCTTCTATATAATCACCTTTGTGAGGTAATAATGCATATTTAAATACATGATTTCCTCTATCTGCATTAGGATCTGGATAAGCCGGGCTCCTTAAAAGATTTAAATCTATTGTAGTTTCTGAAATGTTATAACCATATTTACAATCATTTAATAAAGCTATACCATAATCTCTTTGTGATAAATCTACCCATTTATGAGCACATACTTCTCCCTTTGCCATATCCCAAGATGTATTACAGTGAGTAGATCTTTTTATATTACCAAATTGTATTTCACAAGTTGCTTCCCTTGTATGAACATTAGCATGAAATGATGTTCTTAACATTTTACCATCTTCTTGCCAATTAACCTTCGTTTCAAAATCTATTCTTTTACTACCTTCAGTGATAATTATATTTTGCTCTAATAAAGACTTATTATAATTATATTTTTGAGTAACTATTGCTTTAGGTCCTTCTATTTTAAAATTAACTTTTTTTAATTTAAATTCACTTTTTGGTCTATCTTTATAAACTTGTGAAAAGTCCCATGCATCTCCATTATCCTCATAAACTTCTAAAACATTATTTTTATAAGATTTGAGAACATCTCTTTTAAGCTCTTTATCGTATACTCCTTTTATACTTCCATCTGCATAAAACTCTATCTTTATTAAACTATTTTCTAAGATTTCGTTACATACATTTAAAGTACATATTTCACAATAATTATTTATGGATTCTTTATTTATTACTTTTCCACCTAGTGGTAGCACCTTTACTTTAGTCCATTTATCATATAATTTAATCCATTCTTCTCTTTGCCAATTTAATGAATTAGTTAAAAGTATTCCTTCTTTATAACCATTTTCATTTTCAATAATTTGTTTTTTTATTTTTTCTGTTAACTTTTCTACTTTATTTAATAATTTTTTATAGGCTTCTACTGACTCATCATAAACTCTTTCAATAGATGAACCTGGTAAAATATCATGAAATTGATATAAAAGTACTTCCTTCCATACTTTTTCTATTTCTTCTTGTGGATATTCTATATCCTTTACCAACATAGCTTGTACAGATATTAACTCTAAATTTCTTAAAGCTATTTCCATCTTTCTATTATACATTTTATTTTTACCATGAGTAGTATATGTTCCTTGATGCTTTTCTAAATACAGTTCACCACTCCATATATTGTACTTACCCATATCTTTTTCAATTCTTTTAAAGAATTCTAAAGATTTTTCTTGTTTAACTGGAATTAATCCATTTAAATTTTTTTCTCTTTCTAACCTTTCTAAGTGTTCCTCTCCTGGACCACCACCTCCATCACCAATTCCGAATAGCATTAAACACTCCTCTGATAATGCTTTATCTAAAAAAGCTTTTTCAGCTTTTTTAACAGCTCTTGGTGCCGCTGAACTATTGTATGTTCCTTCTGGAGGCATATGTGAAAGTACTTTACTACCATCTAATCCCTCCCAAATGAATGTATGATGTGGAAATTCATTATGATTATTCCATGATAATTTTATAGTCATAAAATAATCTATGCCACTTTTTTTAAGAATCTGTGGCAATGCTGCTGAATAACCAAACACATCTGGAAGCCATAAAGATTTCATATCCTTATTAAATTCTTCTCTAAAATACCTTTTACCATAAAGTATTTGTCTAACTAAAGATTCTCCTGATGGTACATTAGTATCTGGTTCTACCCACATAGCTCCTTGTGCTTCCCATCTACCCTCTTCTATTCTTTCTTTTATTTTACTATATAACTCAGGATATTCATCCTTCATCCATTGATATAACTGTGGTTGACTTGCTCCAAATACATAATCTGGATATTTATCCATATTTGATAATACAGTAGAAAAAGTTCTAGCCCCTTTTCTTATAGTTTCTCTTATAGGCCATAACCAAGCTAAATCTATGTGTGCATGTCCAATAGCAGATAAAGTTAAAGATTCATCACCAGCTTTTTTTAAAAGTTCTTTACTTAATATATTTCTTGCTTTAGTTACTTCGTCACTATTTAATGTATTAATTTCTTCTTGACTGACTATTCCATCCTTTAAAAATTCACATCCGCTCATACCTGTTTTTATACTTAAAATCTTTGAAGCTTCATATAAAGAATTTAATACTCTATGATATCTAGCACTATCTTTTGGCAATTCATCTAATAATTCTACAAGAACTTCTATGTCAAAATATAATTTTTTTACCTCTTCATTACATATAGCTATGTATGCGTCTTTTATAATACCATTATTTTGATATTTACCAAATAAGTCATTACAGGCACAATCCGCCCATATATTAACCTCTTCTCCTCCTTTAGAAACTTTAAATAGTTCTATTTCTCTTTTTCCTGGCTTACCTAATGTATAATCAAATTCAGAATTTAAAGTAGTAAGTCCTTTTATAGGTGTTCCTTTATGGTCTACCACAAAAGCTTCTCCACTTACATCTATTAATGCAACTATTTTCTTACCGTCTACTTCTTTTGGTACAGTTCCTTTAAAATTAAACCAAGCACAATCCCAAAGTTTTCCCCAAGATTCACCTATAATACCTTTTTTCTTTTCTCCAATAAATCTATCCCTATAAGCTACTGGTTCTTTGGTAGCATATATGTCTATATCTAATGGTGAAACTATATTATATATTGCTTTTTCTATTTTCTCTAATAAACCGTTTACCACATTTCTATATTCATTCATTTCGTAAAGCATTTTATCACCTCATGTAAATGTTATCTTATACATTTAAAAATACATTATGAACATTTTAAAGTAAAGTGTGCAAATCATAGTTTTATATTGATTTTTATTAATATATAATTATATTAAAAGACATGTAATAAAATTTACTTATTACATGTCTTTTAATGATTTATTGCCTTTTATCTAAAAAGCGAGAAATTTTTTCATATGTAAAAATCTTTATTTACTTTAAAAACCAATCCCCAAAAAAATATCCTGCTAATATGAAAACTAAGTTCCAAATAGTTATACCAAAGGTTGATGATATAATAAACTTAATAGGATTTAACTTTGCTACTCCAGCCACTATTGAAACTATAGTTCTTAATACAGGTATTAACCTGCATAAAAAGATACCTATACAATCTCTTTTTTTCATTATTTCTATGGTTTTATCTACAGAAGGTTTTAATTTTGGAAATTTTTTAAGTATCCATTCTAGTAATGGAGCTCCTCCATAAAAAGATATTCCATATAAAACCAGGCTTCCTAAAACTCCTGCAACTACTGAAATAAAAATTGCAAAGCTTAAACTTAAATCAGTTTGTGCTACTAATATTCCTGCTGCTGGCATAATTACCCCTGCTGGCAAACCTGGTAAATTTAAATACTCTAAAAAAACAATAATAAATAATAACATTGTTCCATAGGTTGAAAAATAATTTAGTACATCTTGTATGTTCATTTTTTTCCTCTTTTTTCCTCTTCATTAAAATTATAAATATATATTTATTATAATCTTAATAAATACATATTTGATTAAAATTTGTTTAAAAATTTTACTATTAATTATAAAAGCAGTCTTTTGTTATTTTATCCACAAAAGACTGCTTTTATTTTTTATATTATTATTAATTCTTTAAAGATGCAATATCTTTTAATGTAAGACCTGTTTTCTCTGCTATAACTTCATCTGCTAAAATACCAATTAAGTTTTTAGCAATTTTTCTTTTTTCATTAATTATAGCTTCTTTAGCAAACATATCTTGCTTTAATTGACCTACAGAAAATAATAATGATTCTTCATCATAAAAATCTAAATAAGAATAATCTTTTCCATCAATATCCCATCCTAAAATAGAATCTATACTTACATTTTCAGCTGCTCTAAATATAGATTTGTCTACATCATTAAATTTCAATTTAAATTCTTCGATAAAATCCTTAATTTCAAAACGCTTATTTCCTATTTTTTTAGCTGCAACCATACAAGCACAATTTAGTGGCCATATTCCAGCATTTTGAACCCATCTTTTTATATATTTTTCTTCAATATAATATAAAGGTCTTATAAGTTCCATTCCTTGAAAATTGCTAGATTTTAATTTTGGAAGCATAGTTTTAAAATTACCTGCATAAAGTATGTTAAGCATTGTGGTTTCTATTACATCATTAAAATGATGTCCTAAAGCCATTTTATTACATCCAAGTTCTTTTGCTTTAGCATATAAAGAACCTCTTCTCATTCTAGCACACATATAACATGGATAATCTTTAGCTATTCTATCTACAACCTCAAATATTCCTGATTCATAAATATGTATTGGTATATTTAAATAATTACAATTATCTATTAAAAGTTCCTTTATGTGTGGATGATATCCTGGATCCATAGCAATAAATTCTAAATCAAAATTTATTTGTCCATGTCTCTTTAATTCTTGAAAAAGCTTTGCCATTATAAGAGAATCTTTTCCCCCTGAAATAGCTACTGCAACTTTATCTCCTTCTTCTACTAATTTATAATCTTTTATTGCTTTGATAAATTTAGACCAAACATGTTTTCTATATGTTTTCACCAAACTTCTTTCTATATCTTGCAATGACTTTCTTTCATTAAATGGTACAAGTATTTCACAACCTTCTCCGGCAATACCACTCATCTAAAATCACCTCACTTCAAATTCTTTTGTAATTATATCAAATTTTATACTCAATGTCTTTATGAATTATTAACTTCTTTTTTATAAATAATTATATATATATTTAACCTTTTAAATTTATGGTATAATTTTCATAAAAGATTAATTTTTAGGAGGCGCGCTTTATGAAAGCAGTTATAACAGTGGTGGGAAAAGATAGAGTAGGTATTATTCATGATGTTACTAAAATTTTACTTGATAATAATATTAATATATTAGATATTTCTCAAACTATTTTAGGTGGATATTTTACTATGATGATGATAACTGACATCTCTCAAAGTACTAATCAAATTGATGAATTAAAACAATTATTTGAAAATATTGTTTGTAATTCTTCCTTAGATATAACTATACAACATGAAGATATTTTCAATTCAATGCATAACATTTAATTTAACAAAAAGGGAGATTTATTATGTTTACTAAAAATGAAGTATTAGAAACCTTAAGTATGATTAAAGAACAAAATCTTGATGTAAGAACTATAACTTTAGGTCTATCTCTTTTAGACTGTGCTAATTCCGATATGAAAACACTTTGTAATAATATATATGATAAAATTACTAAGACCTCAGAAAATTTAGTTAAAATAGGAAATGATATAGAAAAAGAATATGGAATTCCTATTATTAATAAAAGAATATCTGTAACTCCAATATCCTTAGTAGCTGCTTCTACTAAAGCTAATTCTTATGTGGAAATAGCTAAAATTATGGACAAAGCTGCTAAAAATGTAGGAGTAGACTTTATAGGAGGTTTTTCGGCTTTAATACATAAGGGATTTACTAATAGTGATTTAATTTTAATAAATTCATTACCTGAAGCATTAGCTTGTACTGATATAGTTTGTTCATCAATAAATATTGGTTCAACTAGATATGGTATTAATATGGATGGAGTAAAATTAATGGGTAAAATGATAAAAAATATTGCTAATAACACTTCTAATGGATTTGGATGTGCTAAATTAGTAGTTTTTTGCAATGCTGTTGAAGATAATCCATTTATGGCTGGTGCCTTTCACGGAGTAGGTGAAGCTGAAAAAGTAATAAATATAGGAGTTAGTGGTCCTGGAGTTATTAAACGTGCTTTAGAAGATATTAAAGGAGAAAATTTTGAACAAGTTGCTGAAACTATAAAGAAAACAGCCTTTAAAGTAACAAGAATGGGACAACTAGTTGCTAAAGAAGCATCTAAAAGATTAAATATACCTTTTGGGATAGTAGATTTATCCTTAGCACCTACTCCTGCTGTAGGGGATTCAGTTGGACGAATCCTTGAAGAAATTGGACTTTCTAACTGTGGCACTCATGGTACTACTGCTGCCCTTGCGCTTTTAAATGATGCTGTAAAAAAAGGTGGCTTAATGGCATCTTCCTATGTAGGTGGCTTAAGTGGAGCTTTCATTCCAGTATCTGAAGATGAATGTATGATAGCTCAAGCTAAAGAAGGCTTTTTAACTTTAGAAAAATTAGAAGCAATGACCTGTGTTTGTTCTGTTGGTTTAGATATGATAGCTATTCCTGGTAATACTTCTTCATCAACTATTTCTGGTATTATAGCAGATGAAGCTGCTATAGGAATGATTAATAACAAAACAACTGCTGTGAGAATTATACCTGTTCCTGGAAAAGACGTAGGAGATATAGTTGAATTTGGGGGCTTATTAGGAACTGCACCTATAATGCGTACTTCTCCTGGTGATTGTTCTAATTTTATAAATAGAGGCGGCAGAATACCTGCACCTCTTCACTCATTAAAAAACTAAAGTATTTTTTTATTTATTATAATAAAAAAATTTATCTTTAAAAATCTAAATAATAAAAAGCCAAGCTATTTAGAAATTTATCTAAATAACTTGGCTTTCAATTATTTATACTTAAAAATAATATTGAATTATTCTAAAATATAAACATTTAGGTACTTCACTCCCCAATTACAAGCTTCTTTAAATTCATTAAAGAAAACATCTATAAAATTCCCTTTAACATTTGAGCCTGTATCTGCTGCAATAGCATATCCATATCCTTCAACATAAACTTTTGTTCCTAATGGTATTATACTAGGATCAACAGCTATTGTACTATATCCATTTGGATTTCTCGTTGCCTTCATTCCTGAAGCTGTATAAGCTGTTTTAGCTCCATTAATAGGTGAATAAGCTGTTGCTTTTACATTTGTTAATTGCTTTTTATAATTAATAGCATTTCCACCTCTATTAACAGATAAAGTTTTTAATGTTCCTTGTACTACTTCTTTTGCTATTGGTTCTGTTTTAACACTTTCACTTACTACTGTTTTTGATACTTCTTTTCCATTTTCAAAAACAACTTTATTTATAACTTCTTTTTCACCATCTTTTCCTTCTTTTAAAACCTTAGTGTAAGTATCTAATAAGGTATCATCATGAGTTATTGATGTTTCATGAGCTATAGGTAAAATTTCTTTCACTTCTTTTACATCAACTCTAATAATTTCTACACTTACTCCATCTTCAAGTTTTTCATCTAAAGATGGTAAAACTTTATCATCTTTATTTAATGATATACCTTCTGAAGCAATCATATTTTTAACTGTATCTTCTGCACTTACTAAATTTAATTTTTTTCCATCCACATTTACAGTTAAATTTACAGCTCTGTTTATTTTAATGGTGTCATTGTTGGATATTTTACTTTCTAATTCAGGTTCTACTTTGTCTTTAGGTGCCAAAAATAACTTTTGGTCGTGTAAAGCCCCTTGTACGGTCCCCTTATAGGTAGTAACTTTTCTTTCTTCACCATCTACTACTACAATTATTGTTTTTTTAAACGAAAGCCCTAGCGAAGCTCCAATTATCAATAATAATGCTGATGTTATAAATATTTTTTTATTTATTTTTTTTCTTAAAAAATAATCTTTTAATTTCTTAGTAATGATTTTCACAATTACATTCCTCCTTCTGGCAAAAATCTTTTTCCTGATTACTATGTCAGAAGGGATTTTACACTTTTTTTAATTTTAAACCCGTAAAATATCTTTTTAATTGTAACACAAATGTAATAATTAATCAAATTATCAACTAATATCCCTTTTAAATAGCCATTTTTTTAATATTCTATCATTTAATTTTTAAAAACTTATTATTAAATAAATTTTTTTATTTTAAACAAAAGAAATAAATTTTTTAAATCTTTCTAAAAACTTTAATAAATCTTGTGCTAAAATTTTCAATTATTATAAATGTATAAATAAAAAAGATAATTAGCACAAACCAAAAGTTTGTAATAATTATCTTTTTATAATTAGCTACAATTAATTATCTTTTTCATTCATAATACCTAGTTTATCAAATATGATAAATGTGATACTCATAATAATGGCTACTATAGTAGCTAATCCCATTCCTTCAATCTCAATAGAAGCTACTTTTATTGAGATATTACTTAATCCTACAATTAGAACCACAGAAGTCATTATAAGATTTCTTGATTTAGAAAAATCTACTTTTTCTTCCATAAAAGTTCTTAATCCTGAAGTAGCTATAGTACCAAATAATAACAAACTTACTCCACCAAGCACTGGTGTTGGTATAGTACTTATTAATGCTGATAATTTTCCAGAAAAACCTAATATTATAGATAATAAGGCTGCTCCACAAATTACATAAACACTATAAACCTTAGTAATTGCCATAACTCCAATATTTTCACCATAAGTAGTAGTTGGAACTGATCCAAAAAAGCCTGATATAGCTGTTGATAAACCATCACCTAATAAAGACTTATGTAAACCTGGATCTATTGATAAATCTGAACCGACAATACTACTAGTAACTGATAAATGTCCTATATGCTCAGCTATAACTACAAAAGTAGCTGGTAAAATAGTTAATACCGCATTTAAATTAAATTCCATTATTTGAATTTTAGGCGTTACAAAGAAATGTGCGTTTTGTATAGAAGTAAAATCTACAAGTCCTACCACACAAGCAGCAATATATCCTACTATAACCCCTATAAGAATTGGTATTACTTTTAAAAATCCTCTTAATAATATTGAACATAACACTATTGTAATTAAAGTTATCATAGAAACAGTAACCCATTTAGGATTTAATACTGGAGAGTTAGATAATCCTACAGGAAATCCTGCCATATCAGCGGCAGTAGGTGCTAACTCCAATCCTATTATGGTAACAATAGCTCCCATAGCTGCTGGCGGAAACAACTTTTTTATCCATGTTGTCCCTATAAACCCAACTATGCATGCTATAAACATAAATAAGATACCTGATACAAAGAATCCACTTTGAATTTGATTAAAGGAAACTCCTTGTTCAATTAATAAAAATACTGGTGTTAAAAAAGCAAAACTTGATCCTAAATATGCTGGTATTTTCCCCTTTGTTATAAATGCATATAATAACGTACCTATACCATTAAAGAAAAACACTGTTGCTGGATCAATTTTAAATAAAATTGGTACTAATATTGAAGCCCCAAACATTGCAAATAAATGTTGGATACTTAAAGGAATGGCTCTTTTTAGAGGTACTTTATCCCTAACTCCTATTACCTCTAAATTTTCTTTTAAATTTTTAGTCATATGTAAAATCTCCTCCCTTTTTTAGTCTCTCTGAACTAAATTAAAAGTTGCATTAAATATATCATAACTTAAAGTAACAATTCAATATATTTTTTTTAACATTTATGCTATAATATTAAATCGTAATAAATTATCTAAATTAATTTGTGAATAAATAGTATATATTTTATTATTTATATAACAAAATATATACTATTTTAATATACTTAAAAGAAAGGAATATACATTTATGATTACAGTAACTAACGTAAGTTTAAGATACGGTGGAAGAAAATTATTTGAAGATGTTAATTTAAAATTCACTCCTGGTAACTGCTATGGAGTTATAGGAGCAAATGGTGCTGGGAAATCTACTTTCCTTAAAATTTTAGCTGGAGAAGTTGAGGCAAATACTGGAGATGTTTCATTGGCACCAAATACAAGAATGTCTGTATTAAAGCAGGATCATTTCCAATATGATGATAAAGAAGTTCTTCAAACAGTTATAATGGGAAATGAAAGATTATATGAAATAATGGTTGAAAAAGATGCATTATATGCTAAGCCAGACTTTTCTGATGAAGATGGTATAAGAGCATCTGAGTTAGAAGGTGAATTTGCTGATCTTAATGGATGGGAAGCGGAATCTGAAGCATCATCATTACTTCAAGGATTAGGAATTGGAACTGATTTACATTACAAAACAGTAGGAGAGTTAAAAGGAGATGAAAAAGTTAAAGTTCTTTTAGCTCAAGCATTATTTGGTAAGCCTGGAGTTCTTATACTAGATGAGCCTACTAACCACTTAGATGTAAAATCTATAACATGGCTTGAAAACTTCTTAAGTAACTTTGAGGGAACAGTTATAGTTGTATCTCATGATAGACATTTCTTAAATATGGTTTGTACACATATTTGTGATGTTGACTTTGGTAAAATAAAATTATATGTTGGAAACTATGATTTCTGGTATGAATCTAGCCAATTAGCTTTACAAATGGCTAAAGATCAAAATAAGAAAAAAGAAGATAAAATTAAAGAACTTCAAAACTTTATTGCAAGATTCTCTGCTAATGCTTCAAAATCAAAACAAGCAACATCACGTAAAAAACTTTTAGATAAAATTACTTTAGATGATATTCAACCATCTAGTAGAAGATATCCTTTTGTAGGATTTAAACCTGAAAGGGAAGTTGGAAATGACATTTTAGAAGTTGATGGATTAACTAAAACTATTGATGGTGTTAAAGTTTTAAATAATATAAGCTTTAGAATTAATAAAGATGATAAAGTTGCTTTTATAGGAGATGAAATTTCAATAACAACATTATTTAAAATAATAATGGGAGAAATAGAACCAGATTGTGGTACATTTAAATGGGGTATAACTACTTCTCAAGCTTATTTTCCTAAAGATAATACTGAATTCTTTGAAGGATATGAGTTAAATCTTGTTGAATGGTTAAGACAATATGCCGAAAACTCTGAGCAAGAATTAGAAAGCTACTTAAGAGGTTTCTTAGGAAGAATGTTATTCTCAGGAGAAGAGGCATTAAAGAAGGCTTCTGTATTATCAGGAGGAGAAAAAGTTAGATGTATGTTATCTAGAATGATGCTAAGCTCAGCTAATGTATTAATCCTAGATCAACCAACTAACCATTTAGATCTTGAATCAATAACAGCTGTTAACAATGGATTAATAGATTTTAAGAGTAATTTATTATTTGCTTGTCATGATCATCAGTTTGTTCAAACTATTGCTAATAGAATAATCGAAATAACTCCAGAAGGAAAACTATTCGATAAACAATGTACTTATGATGAGTATCTAGATAATAAATAAATTTAAGTTCCTAAAAAATAAATGCATGATTTTTATTAAGTTAAAATTTAATAAATCATGCATTTTATTTTTTATAAATTTAAATATTTAAATCAACTATTTAGTATTTGCTTGCTCTTTATTATTTGTTGCTGATACATCTGCTGGAGTATCATTATCTGCATTTTTTATAGTTTTAAATTCATAACCTTGCTCTTTAAAATAATCTATTATTTGTGGTAATATTTCAGCTGTTTTTTCTTTTCCATAAGTATCATGCATTAATATAATAACTTTGTGTAATCCCTTTGAAGAACTTTTAACATAATTCATCATTTGTTCATTTGTATAAGGCTTACCTTCTGCATCACCATCTAATGCATTCCAATCAATACTTACTATACCTTCTTTATCAAAAGCTTCATTAAGAGCTGGTAAATTTGGATCTTTATAATATTGTCTACTATTATATCCTCCTGGCATTCTTACTACTGTTGCATTAAATTCATCACCTAATACTGACTTAAGTAAATCATTAGTTTGATGATATTCATTCATAAATGTTTGAACATCTACTTTATTATGTGGATATAATTTTTTCATACTATGAGTATAACTATGATTTGCTATAGCATTTCCATTTTTTATTACTTTTTTAACTCTTTCTTTTGCTTCATCAGATTCAGCTATTCTTTCACCTAACATAAAAAATGTTCCATGTACTCCCTTTTCAGATAGAGTATTTAAAACTTTATCTGTATTAGGGCTTGGACCATCATCAAAAGTTAAAAATACAATTTTATCTTCTCCAGGATATTTACCCTCTAACATAGTTTTAACATCTACAGCATTTACTGCATATTTATCACCTTCATAAGTTACATTACTATTAGGTATTATGTCATCTGGTTTTGGTTTTGGAGTTTCTTTTTTCCCTTCCATTTTAACTACATTTTCTTTTTCATCTGAAGCATCTGTTACACTTCTACTATTAAATATAACTTTTGTTCCTATTACTAGTAATGCTATTATTCCTAAAACAGCTATTCCTATTTTTATTCCTTCTTTTCTTCTTCTAGATCTTCTTCTACCTATTTTTTTGTTTGATACTTTAAAATTATTATCACTGTAGATTTTCCCAGGTTTGTCCTTTTTGTTCTTATCTGACATTTATTAATCCCCCATTATATATTTTTATAAAAATAAAAGTTTATTACTTTCATTTTTTTAATTCATTTATAAACCTATTATATTATACTCTTTTCTTTATATTCTTTAATTAATTAAAAGTAAATTTTTTGTTACCAATTCGTCATTAGTTTACATTTTATGTTATTAAATAAAATGTAAACTATTATAGATTTTAAGATACAGCTTTTATACTATAAATTAAATTCTACTTTTATTTTACAACAAAAGCCATGAATTAACAATTCATAGCTTTTGTTATCATAAAAAAATTTATTTTGTACATTAATAATGTATATTTTCATTAAATTCTAATAAATCTAATACTTTATCCCCAATTTTTCTTCCAATACCTTTATATGGGAAACAATGTATGTGTATAGCAGGATTAAAGTTCAATTCTATAATGGCATATTCTATTTTTTCATTGTATATATCTTTTATCATCATATCCACACCACAAATTTTAGCATTTACTGCTTTTGCTGCTTTTATAGCTATTTCTTTATATTCTTTCTTTATATTATTAGTAAAATCAATACTATCTCCTCCTGTACTAATATTAGAATTTTCTCTTAAATAAACTATTTCATTAATATCAGGTACATATTCCTTTGTTATATTATTTTGTTTTAAAAACAATTTAGTCTCACTATCTAATTTTATTTTTTCCAATGGAGTTTTGTATCCAATTCCTCTAAGAGGATTTTTATTTTTTTCTTCTACTAACTTAGTTATTGTACTTATTCCATCTCCTAATACATTTGCTGGTATTCTATGAAGAATACCAACTACCTCTTCTCCTATAACTAAAAATCTATATTCCTTTCCTTCTATAAACTCCTCTACAATAACTGTTTTATCATAAGCAAATGCAATTTCTAAAGCATTTATTAAATCTTTGCTGTTTCCACCTTTAGTAAATATACTTATACCTAAACCAAAATTAGTTGATTTTGGTTTAATTACTATAGGCTTATTTATAAATTGATTTAAACTATTTATGCCTTCTTCTATTGAATTTATCTCCATTCCATTTGGAACTTTTAAATTGTTATTTTTTAAAAGTTTTTTAGTTACTATTTTATTTTCCATAATCATAACAGATATATAATTATCTTTTGAAGTTTTAGTAGCTTGCTTTATATATTCAATATGATTTTCTTTTTTTAAAGAAATAAAATTATCTTTTCTATCTATTATTTCAAAATTTAATCCTCTTTTTATAGCATCCCTTATTAATATTTGAGTTGAAAGCTCTAAATCTTCATATCCTGTTAATTTATATCTATTTTCATAAGCCTCTTTTTTAAACAACTTTGCTAAATTTAAATTTGTAGTTATATATCCACGCTTTTTAGCAATTTCTGTAATTAAACTTCCATAAGTTAAACTTGGATCATTAACTTTAACTATAGCCTTTTCTATTATATTTCCAAAACCTAACTTTAATTTATTATTCATATTTTGCATTTTATTTAATATACTAATTGCCCAATGATCTTTTGAAATTGCTTCACCATTTTTTTTCAAAAGAATATTTTTTCTCCCATGTTCAGCAATTGCTTTTTGATTATAAAATGCTTCTTCTTGCCAATTTAAATAGGGAAATTCATCTTCTTGTAATAAGAATAAAATAAAAACTTGAATAAACTTCAAATCTTCTAAGCTAATTCCTACTTTATCAAAAGGATTTATATCTATACTTCTAATCTCCAAATAATCTATTCCTTCTTTTTCTAATGAATCAAAAAATTTTTCTTTATCTTTTGGCTTTAATCTTATTTGACTATAGAGCTCTTTATGATTTTCTATTAAACCGTCTTCTATGAATTTTTTCAAACTTTTAATATAATCATTTAAAGATTTATAACATGGAAATAACTCCACTTTATTTCTATAACCACACTCACTATTTCTATACGATAAAACTTCATCATTTCCAAAAGTTTCATCAAATATTTTTTCAAGTTTTTTCACACATTTATTTTCATAACTTTTATGTATTATAGATGCTCCACTTAATAAATAAATTAATAGCCATCTATACCTTAAATAATTTCTAGCTACTTTTAAATAAATGTTATTTTTAAATTCTTTATAAGAAATATTTTCTTCTATATTTTCATATAATTTTCCAATTAGATATTCACTAAAAGAAAAATTAAAATGAATACCTGATATTAATTGTTTTTTTCCTCCATATTTCTTAAATAACTTTTCCCTATACTCTCTAGCTTTTTTTCCCTTTTCAATACATTGACAAAATTCTGCAATAGGTATTTCATCATCTTCTGGTATATTACAAGGCATAGATTGTGGCCAAAGATATTCATTTCCAATATTTAGTGCTACTATATCATAAAGGGTACTAGAAAAATTATATAATTCTTCTATTGTTTTTACTGGTGGGGTTATTAATTCTATTTGGCTTTCCGAAAAATCAGTAGTTATATATGGATTAGATATCTTATCACCAAAAATTTTAGGATGCTTTTTTAATGAAAGCTTTCCATTAATATCAACTCTCAAAGCTTCTCTTTCTAAACCATATTTTCCACCTATATACTCATTAACATTTATTTTATCTTTTATTTTATATAGCATTCTTCTCCCATCCTCCATAATAAATTCTCTTTAATATACTTAAAAATACAAAAAATTTATTTATATATTTTTAAATATACTAAATTTATCATATCTAAATATAATTATGCTTAGATTTAGATTTTATACAAAAATTTTATATAAATTATTCTTCATTTATTATAACATTTGTTATTTAGTAATATCAATTATCCCTTTCTTTGTAAACTAATAAAAGTCATACCTCTCTTAGACTGCCCCTTGACAAATAAACAGGGATAGTTCACTGTTAAGTACGACTTTTATTTATTTTATTTATGAATTTTTAATATGATGTTATTTTCTAAAATATCTATAGTGCATGTGCCTCCAATACTTAATTTTCCAAATAATATTTCATCTATTAATAATGGTTTAATTTTTTCATTAATAACTCTTTGTATTTGTCGAGCACCAAACTCTCTAGAAATTCCTTTTTCAGAAATATATTGAATACATTCATTTGAATAATTAATTTCTACACTTTTTTCTTTTAATTTTTCTTTAAAATTATTTAATTCTTTATTTGTAATATTTAAAGCCATTAATTTATCAATATGATTAAATACTATTATTTTATCTAATCTATTTCTAAATTCAGGAGTAAAAATTTTTTTCACTTCATCTTTAATAGATTCACCACTTATTTCTCTCTCTCCAAAACCAACTAATTGTTTTCCTATGTTTTTTGCACCAGCATTTGATGTCATAATAATTATTGCATTTCTAAAATCTGCTTTTCTTCCTTTATTATCTGTTAATGTAGCATAATCCATAACTTGAAGCAATACATTTAAAATATCACTATGAGCTTTTTCTATTTCATCTAAAAGTAAAACACAGTTAGGTTTTTTTCTTATTATATCTGTTAAAAGTCCTCCCTCTTCATACCCCACATATCCAGGTGGAGAACCTATAAGCTTAGAAGCTGAATGTTTTTCTCCATATTCACTCATATCAAATCTTATTAAATCTACACCTAAAACTTTTGATAATGTTCTTGCAATTTCTGTTTTACCTACACCAGTTGGTCCAACAAATAACATAGATGCTACTGGTTTATTATCTTCATTTAATCCTGCCCTTGACATTTTTATACATCTAACAACTTCTTCAATAGCATTATCTTGACCAAATATATTTTTCTTTAATTCTTCATCTAAAATTTTTAATGAATTAATTTCGCTACTTTCTACTGTCTGCTTAGGTATATTACACATTTTTGAAATAATTTCTTCTATTATTTTTTCATCTACTCTTTTTATTTTATTATTTTTTCTATTCATAGAAACATAAGCTCCAGCCTCATCAATAATATCTATTGCTTTATCTGGTAAAAATTTATCATTAATATATTTTTGACTTAATTTTACAGCATTTATTAAAGCTTTATTTGTATATTTAACATTATGATAATCTTCAAAGCTTTTCTTTAATCCTTCTAAAATTTTTATAGTTTCTTCATTAGTTGTTTCATTTACTTCTATTATTTGAAACCTTCTACTTAAGGCTTTATCTTTTTCAAAATATTTTTTATATTCATCAAAAGTAGTAGCTCCAATAAATTTAATTTTTCCTTCTAATAAATATTTTTTTAATAGTCCTGCTCCATCTAAAGCTCCCCCTGATAGTGCTCCTGCTCCAACTATATTATGAATTTCGTCTATATAAACAATAGGGTTTACATGATTTTTAATTTCATCCAATAAATCATGTATTCTCTCTTCAAAATCACCTCTATATTTTGTTCCTGCAATTATAGAACCAATATCTAAAGAAAATATTTCTGCATTTTTTAATGCTTTAGGTACTTTTCCTTCAACTATTAAAGAAGCTAAACCTAATGTTATAGCTGTTTTACCAACTCCTGGTTCGCCAACATGTATTGGATTATTTTTAGTTCTTCTTGAAAGAATTTGCATAGTTCTTTCTATTATATCTTTTCTTCCTATTAAAGGATCTTTATTCCCTTCTTTAATTAAACTATTTAAATTGACTGCATATTTTTCAATAATAGATTTATTTTCTTTATTATTTATTTTTTCTTCTTTATCTGAATCTAGTTCTTCTGAAAATTTATTATTATTATGACATATATCAAATAACAATTCTCTCTTTGAAATACCTTGCTCTTCTAAATAATAAACGGCATAACTATTTTCTAAATTAAATAAAGCTGATACTAAATGTTCTAATCCTACGCATTGTCTTCCACTGTAGGCTGCTTGCTCTGCCGCTATAAAAAGCATATTTCTAGCTTCTATACTTTCCTTTGGTTCTCCACTTTTAATTTTATTAACAAATTCATCAATATAATTTTTTAATTTTGTTTTAATTTCCTTAACATTGCCTTTATGAACTTCTATTATTTCTTTAAACTCTTCACATTTTAAAGCATTATATAAAAAATGTTCTGGAGTTATATATTCATCATTATTAGTTTTAGCCATTTTGTATGAATTCATTAGTATTTCACTAACAATTTTAGTAACTTCCATATTTATTTACTCCTCCTCAATTGTTAATTTAAAGGGAAATCCTTCTATTTTAGCTAATTCCATAGCTTTTTCTACCTTAGAAATAGCTATATCATATGGATATATTCCAGCTATTCCTTTTCCTTTTTTATGAACATCCATCATAATTTTATTTGCTTCACTAATACTTTTTCTAAATATATTCATAAGAATTTCTACCACAAATTCCATAGTAGTAAAATCATCATTATACATTATAACTTTAAAATGTTTTGGCTTTTTTAACTTAACTTTTTTCTTTTCTATAGTACTAACATTAGCTTCCATAAGTATCCTCCAAATATTTCATATGTATATTTTTAATTATTAATTATTATATTATTAACTACTTATAATTATCAATATTTACTCTTTTATTTTTCCAAATTTTATGAAAATTTTGTCCTTTTTTAATTATTATGTTATAATACTAAAAAACGAAGAGTTTTTAACATAAATTGGTAAAGGTTTTAAAATTTTGGGTTACACTTAAGATAGGAGGAATATATTGAATGAATAAAAAAACATTGTCTTTAATTATTGTTTTGTCGTTAGCTCTAAATAACTGTTCTGTTGCTTTAGCTAATACTCCTGAAGAAACAATAAAAAAAAGTAAAGAGACATTTCAACAATTAGATAGTAAAATTATGGATCTAAATGCGCAAATATCTAATTTAAATAATGATATTAATAAACTTAATTCTCAGCTTTCTGAAAATAAAACTAACATTCAAAATACAGAAAAACAAATTAAAGATACTGAACATGAAATATTGGATGTTGAAAAAAAAGTAGAAAAAAATGAAACTATTCTTGGTAAAAGAATGAGAGCATTATATAAAAATGGTCAAGCTTCTTCTCCATTAGCTGTTATAATTTCTTCAGAAAATATGTCTGATTTTATAACAAAACTTACTGCAGTAACTAAAATTGTTACATTAGATAAAGAAGTAATAAAAGATTTAGATGATCAAAAAAATACTCTTAAAAGTGCACAGAATAATTTAAATACTAAAAAAGAAAATTTAGAAAAGCTTCAAAAATCTACTGAAAGTGATTTGAAAAATTTAAATGAAAAACAAAATGAACAAAAATCAACTTTAATTAAATTAAATGAAGAAAAAGAAAAAGTAGCTTCTGTAATAGAAGAAAATGAAAATTTATTGGTAGCACATTCAATATCAGTTATTGATTCTTCAAATTCATCTAAAGTTGATATTGAAAATGCTGTTTCTTCACTTAAAGGTTTATTACCTCAGCTTAATAGTAGTACAGTTAAATCTAAAGTAAATTCAGCAATTAATAATGGAACTTCTAAATTAGAAGCTATGAATGTACCAAAAGTACCTAATTTTTCTAATACTGCACCAAGTAACGGTAGTTATAAAGCTACTTATACTATGGAAGCAACAGCTTATAGTGGACATACTATAACTGCTACAGGACTTAAACCAATTAGAGATCCTAATGGTATAAGTACAATTGCAGTTGATCCTAGTGTAATACCTTTAGGTTCTAAAGTTTATATACCAGGTTATGGTTATGCTATTGCCTCTGATACTGGTGGTGCTATAAAAGGAATGAAGATTGATTTATTTATGAATTCTGAAAGTGAATGTTATTCCTTTGGAAGAAGAAATGTAACACTTCATATAGTTGCATATCCAAACCAATGGTAAAATATATTTTTAAGGCTATAATTTTTTAAAATTATAGCTTTTTATTTATTCTTTAGGAAATTATAATTTTAAAAATCTGTGGATAACTTTAATTAAAGTGCTGAAGGCGGTCTTCGAAGCAGATTTTGTTCTAAAGAAAATTTATATATTACGAAAAACCTATAGTAAACATTTACATTTAATGGTATAATAAGTTTATAATATGATTAATTAAGAAAAGGGGTTGTTAAAATGAGTATTAGTATAAAACTTGAAAAAGAAATTAATAATGAGGTATTAAATGAGTATAAATCAAAATTAAATTTTATAAATAATATGATGAGTTCCTTAAGCTATAAAATTGGTATTAGCAATTTAAGTACTGAAGATTTAAGAAAATTTTCAGACATTTTTCAATTAACAATAAAAGTTTCTAAAGTTATTAACTCTTTATTTAACAATTCTTCTAAACATATAAAAAAAATTCCTACTTTTAATAGATATTTATCTTCTAGTTTAGAACAAGCTTATACCTCTATGAAATATCTTGTTGAAAAATATGCTATAAATGCTTAAAATACCTAAAATAGAGTGTTAACTATTTTAAGCTAACACTCTATTTATAAATTAATTAATGAGATCCTTCTTCTACATATATATCATTTTCTTTTATAAAATTTAAAATTTCATCATACCTGTTGCATTCAACTTTTATACATTTAGCTAAATGTATCGTTTTAATATTATTATTTTTAATTTGTTTTATTTTATAATCTAAATCCTTTTTCAAACTACTTTTACATCCATTACAATGAAATAAAGCTCCTAATTCTATATTTTTATTAACATATTTTTCAAAAGCTTTTTCCCTTTTATTAAAGGCATTAAAACATGCTGTTGCTGCACATTCATAGCTTACTTTTTCACAAACCATAATTCCTAATTTCACTTTATTTCCTCCTTGGAATAAATACTATATTTAAATTCCCTGTTATTTCATGTTTATGTACATAACTTTCTACTTCAAAAACTTCTCTTATTAAGTTGATAGTTAAAACTTTTTCAGGAATACCTTCACTAACTATTTTCCCCTTATTAACTACATATAACTTATCTGAATACATTGCTGCTAAATTTAAATCATGCAAAGCTGCTAATACGGTTATATTTAATGATTTTACTAAATCTAATATTTGAATTTGATATTTTATGTCTAAATGATTAGTAGGTTCATCTAATATTAATAAATCTGTTTGTTGAGCAATAGCTCTAGCTAATAAGACTCTTTGTTTTTCTCCGCCAGATAATGTTGAAAAAATTCTATCTTTATAGTTATACATATCTACTTTTGTAAGACATTCTCTTGCAATTTCATAATCTTTTTCATTATCTAATTCAAATAGTCCTTTATGTGGAGTTCTTCCCATTATAACTATATCCTCAACTTTAAAATCAAAATTATATTCATTAAATTGACTAACTACAGCTTGTTCTTTTGCTAAAGATTTTATGGATATTTTATTTATATTCTTACCATTAATATAAATACTCCCTTTATTAGCTTGTAAAACTTTATATAGAGTTTTTAATATAGTTGATTTTCCACTGCCATTAGGACCTATTATTCCAACAAAATTTCCTTTTTTTATTTTTAAGGAAACATTTTGAATAATTTCTTTTCCATTTAAATTTACAGCTAAATCCTGAATTTCTATCTTCATTTATTGTCCTCCTGTTTTATAAGCTTTATTTATCATAAGCCACATTAAACAAGGTGCTCCTAGCATTGAAGTTAATATTCCTATAGGAATTTCAACATTATTCATAATAGTTCTTGAAAAAACATCTGTCCATATTAAAAATATAGCTCCTACTAATGCTGTTATAGGAATTAATTTTTTATGATCTACACCAACTATCATTCTTACAATATGAGGTATAATAAGACCTACAAAACCTATGGTTCCACATATAGAAACTAGTATTCCTGTAACTAAAGAACATATTATCATGTATATTTTCCTATACTTGGTGATATCTATTCCTAAAGTTATACCCGTATTATCACCTAAAAGCATTGTATTCAATACTCTAAATTGAAAAAAGAAATATATTATAACTATTAATACTATAATACATGGAACCTTAATATTATCCCATGAAGCTGATACTAAACTTCCCATTAACCAAAAACTAACACTTTTCATTTTTTCAGCATTATCTACCATATAAATTATAAAACTAGTAAAAGAAGAACAAATAGAACTAACAATCATCCCTGATAAAATTAACTTATTTGAAGTTATTCTTCCACCTAAATTAGATAATAAAAAAACTACTATTGATGATATTAAAGCACCCATAAAGGCACCAAAAGTTATTCCCATACCAGCTAAAATTCCATTGAATCCAATTAATATAGCAAAAGTTGCCCCAAGAGAAGCTCCTGAGGACAACCCTAATATGTAAGGATCAGCTAATGGATTTTGAACTGTAGCCTGCATAACTACACCTATAACTGCTAAAGACATTCCAACTATAGCTCCTAATAAAACTCTTGGAAATCTAATTAGCCATACAATATCATATGCTGTACTATTAATTAAACCGTCTATATCTCCAATTGATATATGAAATATCTTATAAATTATTATTCTATACACATCATAAGCACTTAATTTTGCCGCTCCAAATGTTACTGCAAGTATCATAGATAAGAATAATCCTAAACTTAACATGAAAATTATTAAGTTTAATTTGTTAAATAAATGTTTTTTTTCTTTTTTTATTTTACCACCTTTATCTCTATCCATTTTTACTCCTTAATTCTTAATTAAATAAATCTGGATAAAAATCCTTAGCCATCTTTTCTATACCACTTACTGTTCTTACTCCACCTGCATAAGTTTCTGCCAATGGTGTATTTATTATTCTTTTATTTTTTATTGCATTTACTTTCTGTAAAGCTTTGTTATTTAATAAGCTATCTACTCCCTTATTATCTTTATCTTGTTGTTCAAAATAAATTAGTATTATTATATCAGGATTTAATTCAATTATATTTTCTACACCTATACTTCCACCTTTATCACAGATATTTTCTCCACCTGCTTTTTCTACCATATCTGCTACTAAAGAATTTTCTCCATAAGCTCTATATTTGTTATCTCCTTCCCCTTCTATAACTAAAACTCTTTGTTTTTTATCTAATTTATTTGTTTTTTCTTCTATACCTTTAATTTTATTTTTCATATCTGTTACATAATTTTTAGTTTTATCTTCTATAGCAAATATCTTGCCTATATCTTCAATATCTTTATATATATTTTCTAAAGTATTCTTTTTAACTGCAGTATTTCTTTGTATATATGTTTGTACATTTTTCTCATTCCAAGAAGAAACACTACCTAAATTTTTATCAGAAAATGCACTTTTCCATCCTATGATAAAATCAGGATTATTTTCTAATACTACTTCTTTTGATGGATATTTAGCTGCTAAAACTGGAATTTTTTCATAATCACTTTTTAATGATGGTAATATTTCATTATCTAAATAAGCTGTTCCTATAACATGTTTACCTAGTCCTAATTCTAATAAAATTTCTGTAGTAGTTTGATTAGTACTTATAACTCTTTTTGGAGTTTCATTAAAAGTTTCCTTTATTTCATTTCCTTGAGAATTAAAATTTTCTACTGTAACTGGATAATTTTCATTAGTACTAATACTTTGTTTTTTATTATTTTCTTCTTTATTATTTCCTCCACAAGAAATTAGTGAAAAACTAAAAATTAATAATAAAAGCATTGATATTTTTTTAACTATTTTATTCATTTTTTCCTCCATAATAATTTTTCTTTTGTCAATTTTAAATTTAATAAATAATTTATTGTTTAATTGCTTTTCGCAAGTATAACAAATAAAAAAATCTCCCTAAAAAAGGCAGATTTATAACTAATTTATAAATAATAAATTAAAACCTCCCTCCGAAGTCTATTTAATAAATTTTTGGCAGGTCTCCTGGCTTTCACATCAAACCCTATAAATCCCTTCCCAATTGTTAAAATCAGTGGATTTTATTTATAAGTAGTGTTTACAGTAGCGGGGGCTGCGTTGGCTTTTCACCAATCTTCCCTATTAATTTTATTTATAAAACCAAAAATTTTTGTGTGAAATTTTAATACTTGCTTTTCTATTATACCCCTTTAATTATATAAACTCAAACTATTTTGTAAAAATATTAATCATTTTCATTTACTTAACAAAAAACACTTAAATTAGATTTTAAAACTAATTTAAGTGTTTTTTATTTTTAATTTTATCCTATACTTCCTCTAACTTTACCCATTCTAACAATCCATTCATTTAATATTTTAAGTTCTTCCGTTTTGCTACTTATAATATTATCTTCTAATCCTATTAAATGCATTAGTATAGGACGAGTTGTTTTAAGTAAAGTATGATAAAAATCTATTTCATCTAATTCTTCATAATCTAATCCAAGATTTAATATTTCATTAACAAGTATCATATCTTCTTTATATTCTTTTCTTGCTGATTCATCTATTATTCTTTTAGCTACTTTACTATTTGCAAACTTAGCTGCAAAACCTAAATCATCTTTCAAGATAGGATAGAATTTTAATAACTTATCTATACCTTGCTGACCATATTTTTCTTTTATTTCTTTTAAACCTCTACCCATTCCTAAAAGTTCTGGAGGCATTCCTAAAGTATACATAGCACCAGTGAAAGAAATAGCTCTTGGCACTGCATATTCTGTAGAGTTATCTATACTTAAAATTTCTTCTTTTAATTTTTCATCTTTAACTAAATTTGCTATATTATCTAAATTAGCAACTTCTCTATTATATTCTAAACCAGTTTTAGCTTTTGTTAATCTATCTCTATTTTTAGGTATAAAATCTGATACAAAAGAAACAGTATTAACAATCTTTAAAAATGTTTTTAAGTAATGTTTAGATAAAATACCTATGAACTCTTTCATTAGATCTCTATCCTCTTCTGTTAATGGTTTATGTATTGAAGTTTCTATTTTTTCTCTTAATTCTTTAGCTGCTATTTTAGCTTTTTCCTCACCATGATCATATCTTAAAGCAGATTGAAAAGTAAATGTCTTAATTCCACTATAAGTTTCAATGATTTTATCAATATTTTCTGCTGTAAAATGTCCTCTAAATGGTAAAGAACCACATCCTAAAATCGGTGCTATTTCTACCCCATTTTTTTCTCCCCATTTATATGCACTATCTATAGCCATAATTACAGATAAAACACCTGATATCAATCCATAAGACATAGCAGTATCTGAACGTGCTATCATAAATCTTAAATAATCTATATTATGTCCCTTTTCTTTTTCTATATTATAAAAATCATTTAATATTTTATCTACATTAACTAAAGCTGGAACATCTTCTACTAATGGAATAATTCTAATACTATTTTCTTTAAATTTAATAGGATAATTTTTATTACCCATATCTATAACTGAATTAACTCTTTCTTGAAATTCTGATATTTCTTCACCTGTTTCAACCATTGGTACTATAACTTCTGAAATCGCTTGTTCACTTGTTAATTGATATGCTTGAACATTAGTTTCTACAATAGACATCATACTCATTAATTGTCTAAAAACAGATTCTTTATTAGCATTTGGTATCCTAGGAGTTATTCTTACATCTTTTCCTGGAATAATATCATTTGAAATTAATCCTAAAGCTACTTGTGAAGTTTGATGATAAGGAGTTAATTTCCCTTCAAAATCTATCATTATTTCTTCTATGCCTAATCCATCTTTATTTTGTGGCTTTAATGCTTTAATAGCTTCCTCTGGCTCTTGTTGTATTGATATATAAGTTTCAACATTATCCGGATGTTGTGTCATCATGGAACATGGAATTTTCATAAGTATCTACCCCTTTACTGTAATTATGAATTTGTTGTTTTAATTATATTTCATTTTAATTATATTTTCAAGATTTTTTTATTATTTTTTGCAAGATTTTTTTCCTTCACTTGTATTTAATAATGAAGGAGATATTTCTTTTTCAAAACAACTTTCTTGAATTTCCGAACTTTTTCTTTATTATATTTAATATCATCTCTTTTTTTATGTTTTAAAAAAGAACCTAACTAATAGTATTATGCTATATTTCTAATATAATTATATTAAATTCCCCTATTTTAATACTTTTATTACTTTTTAATAATTAATGGACTAACTCTAATATTGGATTATAATCGTAATATAAATTATAATTATATAAGAAAAATAATAAGTAAGGTGATTAAATGGAATTAAATAAAATGTTAGAAGAATGTACTTTATGTATAAGAAATTGTAAGGTTAATAGATTAAATAATAAACTAGGTTTTTGCAAAGCAACTAATGTAATTAAGGTAGCTAGAGCAAAATTACACTTTTGGGAAGAACCTGCAATATCAGGAAAAAACGGCTCTGGAACTGTATTTTTTTCAAATTGCAATCTAAGATGTGTATTTTGTCAAAATCATATTATATCATCTGAAGGTTTTGGTAAAGAAATATCAATTAATAGATTATCAGAAATATTTTTAGAATTACAAAATCAAGGTGCCCATAATATAAACTTAGTTACTCCTACTCACTATGTACCCCAAATAATAAAGGCTCTAGATATAGCTAAAAAAAATGGCTTAACTATTCCTATAGTTTATAATACTAATGGTTATGATTCTTTAGAAACAATAAAATCTCTTAATGGATATATTGATGTTTATCTTCCTGATTTTAAATATTTCAATAATAAATTTGCAATAAAATATTCTAATGCAAATAATTATAGTAATAATATATTAAATATTTTAAATGAAATGTTTTCTCAAGTAGGAAGTGTTCAATTTAACTCCCTTGGAATTATTAAAAAAGGTATCATAATACGTCATTTAATGTTACCTGGTTTACTATTTGATTCAAAAAAAATTATAGACTCTATATATAAAACCTTTGGTGATGATGTGTATATATCTATTATGAATCAATATACTCCTACATATAAAGCAAAAGAGTATTCTGAAATTAATAAACCTCTTAATAATAAACATTATATATGTCTTATAAACTATGCTTTAAATATAGGAGTAATAAATGGATTTATACAAGATTCAGGAACTAATTGTGAAAGTTTTATACCTGAATTTAATAATGATGGTGTTTAAATTAATTTTATTTTATCAAAAACTTCTAGTTAATTATTTTACTTAACTAGGAGTTTTTACTATTTTAATTTTTTACATATTTGAATTTAACAAACATTTTTTTATTATTTTTGATGAAAAAATTCTAAGATTTAAAGAATTAGAAATACTTATTTCATACTCTTTATTTTTTATACAATTTTTAATATCTTTTATAGTAAAACAACTTTCTTTTAAAATAGTTTTAAGAGAACCTAATTGAATTGGATAATGACTATCACTTCCTGTAACTATATTCACTTCTGTAATTTTAGAAAGATTTTCTACTTCTTCTCTAGCAATAAATAAACCTTTGTTATATATATCTTTACCATTAAGATCTAAAGCATCTAACTTATTAAGATATTTATTAGGATGTAAATATAATTTATGACCTTTCCTATAGGGATGTGCTCCTATTTTTAAACAATTATACTCTTTAGCTAAATTTAAAAGTTCTTCTAATTCAATGAAATTGTTCTTATCCATATTTTTTTCTAAAATTTTTCTAATATGGATAATTTCATCTCTTCCACTTGAAAGTATAATATGTCCTTTATTTTTAACACTAACTTCTATTCCTAGAAAAACTGAAAAATCATTTATTAAATATCTATCTCCTCTATAAGGAAATTTTTCATTTAAATAATTGTAAATTTCTTCAAAATAAACCGCATTAAAATGCTCACACATAATAAAAGCATCTAATCCACTTTCCTTAGCATAATTTATCCCTTGTAAAAATATATTTTCATCAAAGTGCATTTTTTTACTAATTAAACCATGGACATGAAAATCAATATTCATAAAACATTCCTTTTATATTATTTATATAAATATAATAATTATTTTTTTAATTATGATAATCTTATATAAAAATGTAATAATCAATATTAATTTCCCTATTCCATTTTTTATTCTTTCATTACTACTAACCCTATTAATTGTGGACCTGAATGTATTCCTAATACAGGTGTTAATATGCCAATTTCTAAAAATGTAGTATTAGGATGTTCCTTAAAAACTTGCTTTAATTTTTTAGCTTCTTCATGCATTGTTCCAGTAACTATAGCTATTTTACACTTTCCATTTTCCAAAAACTCATTTCCTAATTTTATCAATTTATTAATTGCTTGCTTTGAACCTCTCACTTTTGAATGAGTAATATATCTTCCATCTTCCCCCATAGTTATTATTGGTTTCAAACTTAATAATTCACCCAATACTCCAGATACTCTACCAATTCTTCCACCTTTAATTAAATATTCTAATGTATCTACTGTAAAATACATAGACATTTTACTTCTTAATATTGGAACTTGTTCACAAATATATTGAAAACTTTTTCCTTCTTCAATCATTTTTCCAGTTTCTATAACTAACATACCAACACCTAAAGATAAAATTTTAGTATCAAAAACAAAACACTGTATTTTATCTTCATATTGACTTGCACATAATCTAAAAGTATTTATTGTACCAGATAATCCTGAAGAAATTGGTAAACATATAGCATGTGTATAACCATCTTCTATTAATTTTTCAACAAGTATATTAGCTGATTCAATAGATGGCATAGATGTAGTTGGTATTTCTTCTTTTAATTTTTCATATACCTTTTCTGGAGTTATATCAATACCATCAATGTATTCTTTATCTTTATAAATTATTGATAAATTTAATGTTTTAACATTATATTTTTGAATATATTTTTGTGGCAATCCACATGTGCTATCTGTAATTAATGCTATTTTTTGCATAAAAATCTCCCTTGTTAATAATATGATTGATAATTTAATACAAATATAAAGTTTATTTTAAATTACCCCTATTTATGAATATATTATATTCTTATTTTATAGGCAATTCAATACATAGTTTTAAAAACCATGTGTTAAATATAATTTAAGTTTTGTATATATATAATTAATGCTATAATATTATTAAATTATTACTTTCATTCTGAAACTTTGTTATTATATATTTTATTAAATTATATTTTTTATTTAATAATTTTAAATTATTCACAAAAAAATTATAAGAAATCCAAAGATTTAATAGCATACTAATTTAAAATACTAACTGTAATAAAACAATAATTATATATAATATTATTATTTTATTTAAAGTTTTACTTATAAATTTTATATAATTGTTATAATAAATATTAAATTTATAAGTAAAACTAACATTATATTATCTCCTTTAAATGAACTGTATATTCTAAAGATAAATTATCTGTTTTAATATTTAATTTTTTCAAAATAAAATATTAAACAATTATAGTTATTTTTTTATTTTCTTTACTTTTTTTTATTTAAAAAATATTTTTTATTTAATAATATTAAATTTTTTCTTTTTGTTGCTTATTAAAATAAATTCTTATTTTATTTTTATTAATTTAATAGTATAATTACAGTATTAATTAAAAACTTGTCTATTTTTATCATTAAGGAGGAAAAAATGAAAAAGAATGATAAGAAATTGCAAAAAGCTTATTCATTATTTGAAAGTGGTAATTATGAAGAAGCTCTAAATATTTGCGGAAAAATATTAGAAAAAGACTATAACAATGAAGATGCACTTACTTTAGAAAGTCGTATTTTGTATTATTCTGGCGACTTAAACGAAGCTAAACTTACATGGAAAATTAACAGTGATTATAATGATAATATAGAATGTAAACAATATTTAAATAATGTTACTGAATATAATGAATTAAAAAATTTATATGAAGATGCATTAAAAGATATAGAAAAAGGAAATGTAGATAATGCTATTTTAAAATTGAATAAATGTTCTACTTCTTCTTTTAATAAATTTAATGTGAAAAAAGCCTTAGAGAATTGTTCTTCTATAAAAAAAGGAATTACTCCTACTACTCCATTAAAAAGTAGTTACGAAGAACAAAAAGCTGATTCTTTAATTCATTCACTAGTTGATGAAAAAATAACAAAAGAAATTAGAGCTGCCATACAAAAAGAGCTTGCAAAAAAGGAAAATGCTAAAAAATCCACTGATAATATATCATCTGATTCCTTAAAAGAAAGCAAAAAAACTTCAAAAGAAACAATTAAAAATATTTCAATAGATCAAGTATCTAATAAAGAAGAAATTAAAGAATCAAAAGAATTAATTGAAAATATTAAACCTAATGTTTCTAAATTTAACTCTACTTCTAATAATAATATTAAAAATAATAAAGCTTTTAAAATTACTACTGTGGTAATTGTTGGAGCCATTGTAGCTGGTATAGCCTTTACTACTATCAAAAATACTAATTTTTCAAATAAAACTGAAAATGCTGAAAGTATAAAAAATAATGTAGGTGCTAGTACATCAACTACTCATGAATTTCCAACTAAAAATTTTGAGTCTGCAATAACTACTAAAAATATAAATGAACTTTATACATTACTTACATCTACACAAAAGAGTGATGCTAATGGAGATAATTTGAAACTTTATAATAAAGCAGAAGAAATAATGAAAGTAGATGGTGTTGAAAAGTTCTATAAGGATGGTTTTGCATTATTTAAAGAAAAAAAATATGCCGATTCTATACCTTATTTTGAAAAAGCATTAAAGTTTAGTGATAAAAATTATTTACAACCACACATAATTTATTTTACAGCTTCTGCTAATGAAAATTTAGGAAATAAAGATGAAGCTATCAAATATTATGAAATGTATATAAATAAATACTTAAAACATGATTCTGAAGGTGATGATCCGTTTTATTCACCAGAAGCTCTTTATAAATTAGCAAATTATTATAAAGATAAAGATAAAACTCTATCAAAAAAATATGCCTCATTAATAGAAGCTGATTTTCCTAATAGCATATTCTATAATGACATTACTATGAAATTAATATACAACTAATTTTTTTACATAAAAAACAAAAAATTTCTTAACAAAATCCCTATAGAATAATCTAAAAACTACTCTATAGGGATTTTTCATCTATAATTTTATCTATTTTCATAAAAAACTGTCCTCTATTTTAATATATGGTTATGTTAATTAACTTATATGTTATAATATTTGCAAAATCCTAAAAATAACTATAGTAACTAACACAAAAAAAGCTAACTTTAAAAAGTTAGCTTTTTTTGGAGCGGGTGATGGGAATCGAACCCACGTAACTAGCTTGGAAGGCTAGGGCTCTACCATTGAGCTACACCCGCATATAATGTTAAGTTTAATGGTCGGGGTGACAGGGATCGAACCTGCGACCTCATGGTCCCAAACCACGCGCGCTCCCATCTGCGCCACACCCCGATATGGTGTACCTTTAGGGATTCGAACCCCAGCCCCACGCCTTAGAAGGGCGTTGCTCTATCCAGCTGAGCTAAAGATACACATCTATTAATTACAATATAATATATTTTAAGATAAAAAATATATTATGTCAATATTTTTTATTAATAAATTTATTATAATATTAAATTTATTAATAAAAGCACATAATATTTTATAAAAAGTACAAACTATTTTTGTAATATTTTTTAAAGGAGGTAGTAGTTATGGATAACAACAAAAATAGATTAAAAGATAGACCTAAATCTAATGCTGAACTTAGAAAAATGTATAGCGAACAAGGATCAGAAATTGGCATAGAGCACGGACAAAAAAGAGAAAGTCATAGTAACGGAAAAAAATATACTAAACGCTCAAAGTTATCTCATAATAAATAATTTTAAATTTAATATTAATAAAGTAGCTATAAAAATAAAATCTATTAAATTTTTATAGCTACTTCCTTCTAAGTTTTATCTTATTAATTATTTTAATATTTCCTCTATTTTTGATATATAATTTAAAATATCATCATCAACATTAATGCCATAATACCAACATTCTTTATTTTTTATATCATCTTTATTAAAGTATTTTGATTTAATAATAAATTCAGGCCTATATTCGAAATGTAATATATCAAAGTGATTCCATTTTCCTCCCCAAATAAAACCATTATCCTCAAAAACTTTTACCAATTCTTCAGGATAATTATAAATTCTCTCCCTTGCTTTTTCCTTATTTGTCCATTTCCAATAATCTGCATTATCTCTTTTTAAATCAATAGCTATACCATAAGAATGTGCACTTAATCTACCAGTACCACTTATAACTCTATAATTAAAGGTTCCACTTATAGGACATACATAATTAACTATTCTATTATTTTCTTTACATATGATTTTTACATTATCCATTACTTTTTTTAAATTTTCTGCTCCATGATTTTCTTTATTAAATTGAAAATTACCATAATAAGATTTTACCATAGTTAAATTTGACCTTATGTTTTTTTCTCCATTTCCATAAACTATATTTAATAAATCGTACACCCTTATTCTTCCTGGGTCTATATTTTTTTCCTCAATTTCTTTTATCATATTTAATTTATAAGGAGTTTCTAACATATCTTGCAAATCAGGATTAGCTAATTTTTCTTCATAATTTTTTTCTTTATTATCATCATATATTATTTTTTTACCATTGTTAAATACCAAATATATATAACCTTTATTATCCTTTTCTAAAGTTTTTATATATTCATTATAAGCTAATTTCAAAGTTAACAAATCAACTTTTGTATTTAAAATATAATCTTCATTATATTCTTTAATACTGCATATAACTTTTGTATTAAATAAAAACATAATTAAAATAAAAAAACAAACTATTTTTTTAAATCTACTCATAATAAAATCACCTCTAAGATTATTTTTACCTTAGAGTTTTTTTGTATGTAAGTTACATTATAATTTATTTTTAGATTCAAAAATATCTTTTTTATTCATAATTTCTGTTTTTCCAATATTATTTTCCGTATCTATTTTTTCTATATTATTTAACATCTATAGTGATAGGTAAGTCTTTGAAGTTATCTCCAACTTTTCCCCCACTCCACACCGTACGTGCGACTTTCACCGCATACGGCGTTCCAACAATTTGAACTTTTCATTTAATTAAATAACTGAATTTCCTACTAACTTTCTTAAAGAATTAACTTTTTTCAAACCTTTATTATCCAAATTTAAAACATTTAGATACTTAGCTATTGTATCCAAG
>JANZXU010000024.1:67324530-67344861 GCA_027576215.1 Amissidens hainesi | reverse complement strand
TTTTCCAAAATTCCATATTATTTTGCTCCTTCTAATTTCATTATTTTTAAATTTATTTCAGCAACTTGTTTCATTAAATTTTTAGCAATAGCATCTTTTTTATTATTTTCTAATGTTAAAGCTGCTATTTGTTTAAGTAATATTTCATTTGTTAGTGGTTTATCAGTTTCTAATGTGAATAGTGATAGGTAACTCTTTGAAGTTATCTCCGAATTTTCCCCCACCTCACACCGTACGTGACAGTTTCCTAGTCATACGGCGTTCCAACATATTGTATTTTACTTATTAAATAACTGAATTTCCTACTAACTTTCTTAAAGAATTTACACGCTTTAACCCTTGTTCATTAAGGGACAATAAACCTAGATATATCTCTATTGTTTCCTTAGTCGTTGCATGAATAAGTTTGTGAGCTTCTTCACATAACCATACTAAGTTTTTATACTCATCAGTTCCACTTTGTGATTTCATTATTTTGTGATGGCATTCCATATTATAAGGTTCTAACATTTCTTTTGTAATGTAACATTTTCCTTGTTGTCCTGCCATTAAAGATATTCTATTATCATGGTATTCAGTAGATTGGTTGTATTCTTTTGTTTGTGAATTTAAAAGATGTTTTATTAAATGTATATAATCACCTTTTAAATTCTCATGGACTTTTAATCTACCTTTTACTGTGTAATTACAAATATCTTGTGAAAAGCACATTGGTGGTTTGGTTTTGCAACCATATATGGGGAATATAGTTATTTCTTGAATGGTATATTTTTTACCATTATATTCTCCATATATTTTCTGATACGTTTTAGAGATTTTAGGTTTATCTGATATGTGACTTCTTAAACGGATTTCTAAGGTTTTTGTAACTAAGAAATTTATTTCTTTGAAATCTTTACTTATATTAGTAGCAACTTTATAATAGTTATGGCTACCTAATATAATGGAATTAAGTTTTGATACTTCTTTGCTATTGTTAGCTTTTTGTATCTTTTTAATTTGTTCTTTTAATTTATTTATTGTGTTAATTTTAGCTTTATTACTCATTTTACTTTGACTTTAATGCTCTATATTTATTTGAGTGGTCGATACGGGTTTTTCTTATTTGCCTATAATCTTTTTTTGTTTTAAAAGTTTCCCATTGAGAACTTATCCACCAATCTAATTCATTAAGAACTATATTTGATAGCAATGGTGATAATATTCCACCTTGGGGTGTTCCTTTAGTTGGTTTTCCTAACCCCTCTATTTCTGATGAGAATATTTTACCTAATATGCTTATTAAGTTCTTGTCTTGTATGCCTAATGTCCATAGTTGTTTCTTTAATTTTGCATGATTAACATTGTCAAAGAAACCTTTGATATCTATGTCTACTACGTAATGTAATTTTGACATATTTATTAGTTGCATACATCTAGCAATAGTATGGCTTGTTGCCCTATTTGGTCTAAAACCATAACTATGCTTATGAAACTTAGCTTCACATATAGGTTCTAATATTTGCTTAATACATTGTTGTATCATTCTATCTTCAATACAAGGTATTCCTAATGGTCTAGTTTTACCGTTTGGTTTAGGAATTTCAACTCTTCTTACACTCTTAGGAGCATACTTTCTAAATTTATTTTGAATATATTTAACAAATTCTCTTTCATCCATTCCTTTAAAGTATGAAATATCAAGCTTATCTGTTCCAACAGTAGTTGAACCTTTGTTATTCTTTATATTTCTGTAAGCTAGTAAAATATTTTGTTCAGATGATATATATTCTAAAAGATTAGTAAATCTATGGTTATTACATGATTTTTCATATAATTTATCAAATATATATTGCATTGAGTAATATTCATTATTTCTTAGTAGTTGTCTTTTCTCTAATTTTAAGCTTTCCTTCAAGTCTATTACTTCCTCCTAGATAGAAGTTTTCATATCTCTTAGTCGTACCCGAACCTTGAAATTATTCAGTATTTAATTTTCAAACAACAATTTGTCTAGTGGCTATTGCTAAAATTTCATTACAATATTCATTACAGCTTTATGCCACCACTCTCACTTAGATTAAGATAAGTTATACTTATGCTTTCCTTATCAATACTTCATAGAAAGTAAATTCTCCATATTCTAAGCTTTCCTTGTTCCATTATTACTATCTTTACATATATCCTTAGGTCATTGGTATGAGCCTGTAAGCTTGATAATGTCTTTAACATTATATGGATTTTCATACAAACAAATTTTACTAATCCACACTTACAACACTTTTATGTGTTATATTCATTTCTGAATATTCAATCTTTAGACCCGTACTTTCCCAATTTCGTCAGTATCTTTTGATACATCCTAACCATAGATATTTTATAGACCTCCGACCTATCATACACTTGACTACCTCTAGTTCACATTTCGTGTAGGAATGTTATATCTTCTACTTACGGTGTACTCTTAGCCGACTTCACCGAGCTTATAACCCTTAACTGTTTACTCAATTAAACGCTATTCGGAGTATTAAGGAAGGCATTTTAAGGCGTTACTCTCTCATTCTACCTTTCGTAATAACAGTTCTAATTTCTGAATTTAATCAGCTAATTAGGCTAGTTTTAATCTTTACAGACTTTGTCTAGCAACAAGTCACACTACTTGGATTATCATCATTATCATCTTTTTCAGAGTTAGATTCTTCAAGAATAACATTATTCATTTCTAAAATCATTTCATCAGAAATTCTTTTACGAAATTCAACCATAGTTGATGCACCAAAAGGAGCTTTAGTCTGAAACTCCTTTAAGCCAATAAAATATTGAAGGTATGGGTTTTCAGAGATAGCTTCTACAGTTTCTCTATCAGAACAATTAAGTTTTTGCTTTATTATTAAGCTACCTAAAACTATTCTAAAAGGTTTTGATGGACGTCCATTATTAACAAACTGTTTTGCATATGTTTGTTCAAATTTAGCCCATGGTATTATAGCTGCTAATTTAACCCACCTATTTTCTTTATCTAAATTTCCATATGGAAAAATAAAATCTTCAATTTTTAACTGATTATCAACTGAATACATATAAATCAACTCCTAAGTGCAAGGGTTTTTGCCTTATTTTTAAAATACCTATGCACTTATTATACACCTAATACTTCCTAATTTATCTATTTAAGCCTATTTAAAAGTTTCTGAGCACTCCCTAATTATAATCCTTTAAATTCTCATAAAGCTTTTTAGCGTCAGAAACTTTCAAAAAATCTCCTACAGGAGTAAGCTTTAGAAATCTTCCACTATCATTATCACCAACCTGAACTATATTTTTATTAGGTTTTGTTATGTCATAAGAAAATTTCGAAAGCTTTCCTAGTTTCTCTATATACCAACTTGGAAAAAAGTCTTCATTATTTAAATCAAATTCTTGATTTTCTAAAGATTTAAGTCTTTTTATTAGTTTAGAATTAAAATTTAAAAATGCATCTTTTTTAGGAGTTTTTAAAAGTCCATAAATAAGAGCTGTTGAAAAAACTATAAGTTCACTAGATAATCTATGATAAGAAGTTGAAGCTTCAAAATTGCTTTGATTAAAGTTAACCTATTGTTTACAAGTGTTACAAGCGCTTATTTTATATAGCTTTTTTTATTTTTTGTGAGTTAATATTAATATTTTTAAATTTTCCAAGCATCCAAGGAAAATGCTTATTAACTATATTTATTACTGGAATAAACAATATTATAGTTATACTAGTAATTACAATTGCTCTGGATGTTGATATTTGTTCTAAATTTATATGAATTTTAAGTATACGTTTTGAAAAAACATCTATCATCCAAAATAAAATGTATTGTAAGCTCATGATTATTAAAGAATTTTTACCCAAAAATTCCAAGCTTACTATTGTGTTTAATTCTTTTGAAATTAAATAAATAGCCATTGTTCCTGTGAAAGCCACTATTATAAACATAATATAATTACCATATAAACAATTATACATGTCTACTCTACTATTTTTATATATACTTAGAAAAATAGTTAAAATAAGTAATGCAATTGATGTTAAATATGCCTTAAATTTATTTATTCGAAAATCTTTTTTTTCTTCTAAAACTTTTAATATATTTCCACCAAATAAGAATATAATCGATGCTATAGCAACATTAAGTTTAAAAATTGCAAGCAAACCATAGATTGAACAAATAAAGCTTAATATAGTAATTATAGTTACGCTAATCCACATTGGAATTTTATTTGATATTTTATTTACTTGAAAGTATATAATTTCTGCAAAAAAAAGGCATACCAAAAACCAAAGAGGTGTATTCCATATTGTTTTACCATTTAATATTAAAACTTCACTTATAATTTTAGAAATGCTTTCATAAGGGAAGTTTGAAATATTCATAAGAATTATTTGCATTAAAACTGAAATTAATGTAAAAGAAATATAAGGAATTATTAATGAGTTAAACTTTTTTTTAAAAAAGTGTTTAAATTTCATTTTTTTATTATATTTGAATAAATATCCTGATATAAAGAAAAATAAGGGCATATGAAAAGAATAAATAAATGTTTTTAAATTATTATTTATTCTTTTATGAGCCAATAATACGAGTATTATTCCTATCCCTTTCATTACATCTATGTAATCTAATCTTTTATTGCTACTCATTGATTCCCTCCAAATTTATAATTATTGTATTAATTCCTACAAATATTTTAATTTTTAAATTTAATTAATTTATTATTTTCTGATATATTTATTAAAATCATAATCAAAAAACAAATCACAGCCATATTATCTGAAAAATAGAACAATCCATTATAACAATTTACATATAAAAATAAACATAAAAAATTAACGAGCATAAAATAATCTTTGTTTTTTGCAAAAATTATAATAGGATACATAAATATTATAAGATAAATTAGGATTGTCTCAAATATTCCATAATCATAAGCAAACATTATAGGTGGATATTCAAAATTTGGCGCTCCAACCATAACTAATTTACTAATTTTAACAGAATAACCTTCCCCTCCACTAATTATAAAATTAGGTTTAGGGTAATTTCCTTTTATAACTTCTTCAAGCAACAAATTTCTTCCTGAACTTAAATCATTTCTTTGTATTCCGTGTTTAAATCGCATCATTAAATTATTCTCAAACAATGTTGAATTTAATGCAATTACAAATATAATGCAAACACCTATATAATAGAGAAATTTTTTTCTATTTATTCCATTGAAAAATATAATTAAAAAGATTTCTATAATTAAAGCTGTTTTGCTACCACTTAAAAATAATCCAATTATAGTAACTGTTAATATAAAAATATTATTCACTTTTCCATTAAAATATTTATTATAAACATTATTAAATATATAAAAAATCAAATAATATTTTGCATTATTTAAAGGATGTCCTAACGGTGAATACATTCTATATACCGAGGTTGATTCGATGTATATTAAATCTTTAAGCCTTTCATAAACATATTTTGCGATAAAAAATTGCAGTTGTCTTCCTAAAAAATAGTCTACTATTCCATAGACAGTTAAACCTAATATTATAATATTAAAGTATTTTATAAATTTAATGAATAAGTTTTTGAAATTTTCATTATCAATTTTTATTGTTAAAAAAACAAAAGGTATACTATATGTAAATATAAAAAATATAAAAGTTCTAATTGATATATAACCAAATATATTGTTAATTAGTATTAAAAAAATTAAAGAAAATCCAATAAATAAAATTACTTTATTAATCTGCAATTTTTTTTGTATTGATAACATAAAAAAGATAAAAAAAGTTATTACAAATCCAAAATTTATTAACCAAACTGATTTTAATTGTAATTCTAATACATTACATAATATTGATCTAAAAGTTTCATTAAGTAAAAATAAACATATTATTAAAAAGCTTATATTTACATTATTTAATTTACTAAAAAATTTACTATCAATCATTTCGCACAACCTTCGCTACAACATATTATTATTTTTTCTAATTTTGCTAAAAATTTCAATTAAAATAAATTTATATAAGAATAATGTAATTATTATTGAGATGAATCCTAATATAATTAAGTTTATATCTAAACTTTTAAAACTAGCATATGTCGCTAAACACCCTAATATAATTAAAGAACTATACATTTTTTTTAAATTATAGTTAACATTATAAACTTTTTTAGAAATAAAAGTTCTAATGCTAAAAAATATTATATATGCAATTCCTGTTGACATTGCAGCTCCTTTAGCCCCTAATGTTGGAACTAATAAAAAGTTCCCTAATATATTAATTATGGCTACAACAACTGCTATTATTATATGATATTGAGTTTTTTTCATAAAATTTATTCCTAAAACTGTAGTTTCTGAAATTGTATACATAACAGGCATAAAAACCATAAACGGAAAAATAAATGACGCTTTTCTATATTTTTGACCTAATAGTAAAATTAAAATATCTTTAAATGTTATTATTAATATAGCAATTATTATCATAATCAAAGAAACAACAGCATTGGCTTTACTAAAAAAAGCTGTATTTTTTTTATCCTCTTGATATCGTTGATTTGCTATTGGCACCCAAAAAGTTGTAAAGGTTCCTTGAAAAGTATTCAATAATGCAATTATCGAAAATGCAGAAGAATATATTCCTAACTCTACATATCCATTAAAAATATTTATAAATATTTTATCTATAGATTGAAATATCCATGTAATGGCCATAGAGAACACTAGTGGCATTCCATATTTTAGCAGTTCCTTTTTACTTACATTTATCTTAATTTTGAAATTGCTTTTAAACCACTCGTCCTTTTCAAATATTAATGCTATTACTACTGTTATTGCATTAGAAATTACAATTGAATACACTAAAGTTTTATAACTGTTACCAAAAGCTTTGAATAATATTAACACACTTGCAATATATGTAATTTTGGTAATTATCTGGATTAGAGAAAATACTTTACCATTTTGTTTCATTCTTAAAATTAATAATGTAAACCTACTTATAATATTGAGTGTATTTTGTAATATTATAACAATTATAATTATAATTGAACATTTACCTATTATAAATTTTGAAATCAATTTAAAAAATATAACTAGTATAATCGACATAATTATGTTAAATGTTAACGGAATTCTAAAACATGTTTTCAGCAACGCTTTTCTTGATTCAAAATTTTCTTCATAAAAAAATCTTATATATGATTGGTCTAATCCTAACATTAAAATCAATAGCAATAAATTTGTTATTGTATTAAACATAGAAAATCTTCCAAATTCACTTGGAGAAATTATTCTAGTTATTATTGGAGATGATATAAAACCTAATAATAAAACTATTCCATTTCCTAAAGCAAATTCAATAAATTTTTTAATTAAACTTTTCATTTAAACTCCTAATTATTTTTATATTTGCATGATATTTTGTTTAAAATCTGCATCCACTGTTCGGTAATATTTTCTATATTAAAATTTTCAGCTAAACTTATTGCATTTTTACTCATTATATTTAACCTTTCGTTATTAGACACTATTTTTAACATACAATTTGCGAATTCTTCTATATTTTCAGACTCTGCTAAAAAGCCTATATTTTTATTTTGCATAATTTCTAAAACAATAGGTAATTTAAAAGCAACTATTGGTAACCCACATACCATTGCTTCAGCCCACACTAACCCCCATCCTTCCCATCTAGAACTTAACAAATATATACTAGAATTTAAATAATACTTCTTTACATCTTTAGTAAATGGTTTTATTTCCACAAACTTTTCTAGAAAATTTTGCTTTATTAACTTGTTTAATTTTTTATATTCATTTCCAGATCCTATTATTGTTAATTTCCATTCATTGTTTTTTTTGTTAAATAATTTAAATGATTTAATTAATAAATCAAATCCTTTTTCTTCAACTAATCGTCCAATAGCTAAAAATCTTTTATTTTTTAGATTACTAACATCATCAGCTTTAAAACTATTTGGATTATAAATTTTTATTGATTTTATATTTAAACACATATTATATTGTTCTTTATCATTATCAGTTAAAACTACAACCTCATCTAATTTTTTCAAACAATAACTAAATAAGTATTCTTGATTCCACGCATACTTATTTTTTGTATCAAAATAAGCTTTAAATGAACTGTGTTGCCATCCAATTGTTTTACAAGTTAAACACTTAGATATTATACCTAGAAACATACTAAGATATATATGCACTCCAATAACAACATCATAATTTTCATTAGTGAAAAAATCTACAAAATCTTTACAAACTTTTTGAGGAAACATTCTATTCAAAAATAAATTATTAAAATATTTGTTATTTAACAAATTGGTTTTGTTATTAAAACTCTTTAGTATCTTTCTAAATACCTTTTTTTCAAAAGATACTTGCATAGGCTTATATATTATTTTTACCTTTTCTTTATTTAAATTATATATGTTATAATCAATAGGTATTTGATTATATGTGCATATAATGTCTACTTGATGGTATTTTGATAATTCATTAGCAAGAGTCGTAACAACTCTTGCTACTCCACCTTGCATAAAGACAGTATGCGTCAAAAAACATATTTTCATAAATCCTCCTAAAAAATAACAACTAAACTTACTTATATATGTTTCAAAACACGAAAAAAATTTTTAAAATAATATTTTTTCGTATTTTGAAATTATAATTTTCCATGAATAATTTTCAATTATTCTTTTTTTAGCACTTATTTCTATTTTATCTATAAAATCATCAGGATAGTTATCTACATTATTTATAATTTGTTTTAACATACCACATTTTTTATTAAAATAAATTGCTCCTTCTTGTCCAACTTCTTTGTTGAAATTAACATCTAAAAGCAAATTTAATTGAGTACTTGCTAAAGCTTCTAACAGCGAAGGATTAGTTCCTCCGACTTCATGTCCATGAATATATCCATAAGCATTTTCTCTAATTTTTTTTAATAACTCACTATCATATAGTGTACCAACAAATTTTATTCTTTTATCTGATTTAAAATTTGTTTGTTGTAAAAGATGCTCATAAAATTTATTTTTTTCAAAATTAGTTATTATCACTAAATCTTTTTTACTATCTGAAGAAATGAATTCTCTAATCATAGTTTCATAATTATTTTCTGGTACAAATCTACCTACAATAAGATAATAATTCTTAACTTTTAAGTTAAACTTTTTATACCAATTTTCTAATTTTTTATCATCATCATTTATTTTTGATTTTTCAACATCTGCTCCATAAGCTATAAATGTAGTTTTAGGATTAAATTTTGAATACTCTTTATGGATATATTCTTCAATTCCTTTAGAATCACAAATTAATAAATCAGCATGTTTAACCATTAGCTTTTCAGATATTTTCCAATACCTTTTTATAATTCCATTCCATTTACTTCTCTTCCACTCATGACCGTCAGGATTCACAAACACTTTTACTCTTAATTTTTTTAATTGTTTCTTATAATGTCCTATTAAAGGCCCTATTCTACAAGCTAATATGTAAACTACTGCATTATTTATTTTATTTTTTTCTATATAATTGATACATGTCTTTAATGCTTTAATGTCATAATACACAGCTTTAGCTGCTCCTATATTAGGAACTTTTACATTAAAACACCTTGCTCCATTATAAATAAATTCTTTATTGTCATCACTTAAACAAGCTACATGATATTTTATATCTTTGCTAACTCTTTTTTCAGTTAATTTATCTACAAAAGTTTCAAAGCCACCATATTTTGCTGGAATGCCTTTAGAACCTATAATAAAAATATTCTTCATAATTTAATCAATCCTTTTTGTTAGCATATTATTATATCCTTCTGCTGTTCTTTCAGCCGCTTTTTCCCAAATATAATTTGCTAAAATATATTTTTTAAAATCCTCATTGTAATCAGATTTATATGCTTCATTTATTGCTTTAACGATTGAATTTTCATCATTTGGTTCGCAAAAATATGCGAATTTATTAAAATAATCTTTAGTTGTTCCTCTATTAGATACAACTATATTGCACCCCATAATTGCTGCTTCCAAAGATACTAAACCTGGAGTTTCAAACCAACTAGGCAACACATGAACTTTACATTGTTTATACAATTTATATAAATCATTATTTTGCATTTCCTCTATATAATCAAAATTTTTATTACTTTTAATTAAATCTAATACCTTTAAACCATATTTTTTATGTCCTGGAGATATTTTACCTACCAACAAAATTCTGTAGTTTGTATTTTTTAGTGCATTTAATAAACGTAATTGGTTCTTTCTAGTTTCTATTCTACCAACACATAAAATATATCCTTTATATTTTTCAAAAATTTTTTCATCAGATACGCTATTACTTAAATTAGTAAAAGCATTTTTATCTATAGCATTTGGAACTACTGTAAAGTTTTTGCTTTCAAATCCTAAATATTTTTTTATTTCTTCCATTTCTAATTTTGAATTAGGCAAAAACCAATCTGCATTATTTAATATTTCAATTTGCATATTTGAAAAGTTGTTTTTAATTAAATATTTAGTGCCTAAATTTTTTTCATCTTTAAAATAATACTTAAAAAAAGCTTTTAAACTTTCTATTTGATTAATAGATAATACTTTATTTACTATTTTTCTCATTCCTACTTGTCCCTTTTTTTCAAATTCATTTGATGGCCAATAAATTGGAGAAAAAATTACTTTTTTATTTTGATTTTTAGCATTTTTCATTTGAAAATATGTTTCTTGTATTCTAGTTAAATTAAATAAGTGCACCAAATCGTATTTATTTAATTTAGGTTCTAATTCTGTAGAAATATCTATTTCTATTCCTAACTTTTCTAGATACTCTTTAGTCTTAAGTATTTGTATAGTATCTCCACCTTTTAAAGTAAATAAATTACTTCTAGCTTGCATCAAAATTTTCATAATTGCTCCTTTAATTTAAACAATTCAAATACTTTACTATAGCTTTAGCTTGATTTTCTCTTGTATATTTTTTTTTATCTGAAAAATCATATTTTTTGCTTATAATAATTCGAATTTTCTTTACGATATCTTTTTTGTCATGAGATGCAATTTCTCCATATTTTTTATCGACAAACTTAATCAATGTTTTATCTGTTGTTATTGCTATTATAGGTTTTTCCGCCCCTATATATTCAAATGTTTTCCCAGGTATTGCAAAGTCACTTCCTTTAATATGTGTTAAAATAACTCCTATATCTGCATTTATTAAATATTCCATAGCTTTCTCATGTTTCACAGTACCAACTATATTAATAGTCAAATTTTCTGAATCCAATTGTCCTTGTAAAGAATTTATATCTTTAACAGCTTGGTTATCTAAATATCCTACTATATTAAAAATTATGTTTCTTTTATCATTTTTAGAAAAATCATTTAATGCTAATATAAAATCTTTTATATTTCTTCCTTTATATATTGATCCTAAGTGAACAAATGTAATTTTATTTTGAACATTTCTATTTTTAATTTTTAAATCATCAATTAATGAATTATTGAATCCATTTTTTATAATTTTCATGTTGTTTACTTTATAATTTTTTTTGTAATAATTAAATATACCTTCAGATAAAGTTATTACTCCATCAGAAATATTTATTAACGTTTTTTCTGATTTTTTAAAAATCCATTTTGGATTTCCGTTCCCAATATCATTATTCAAAATATCTCTAATTTCTGTTATTATTTTAATTTTAGGTATATGATGTTTTATATATTTTCCTGCATATATTCCATATAAATCAGGAACAGTTATTAATACTTTATTGATATTATCTTCTTTAATTTTTTTTATTATAAAATTTAAAATATTCTTATTTTCGTTTATAAAAATTGACTCACTATACTTTATAGTCCTCCATAATTTTAAAACTAAATTATTTCTTACTAATTTTTCTATTTTGCTTTTTTTTTTGTTTTCTTTGTTGTATATATTTTGAGTATATTTAGTATTAGATGTTTTATATTTAAAATTTTCTATACTATAAACGCTTTTTAAATTTCCATACTTTTCATCATTAAAAACTATGATTTCAAAATTTTTATTATAATACTTCATTAATTCTTGATATCTTACAGATGCAACAACTGGCATTCCTTCTATATAATCTGTTATAAATAAAATTTTTTCCATGCAATAATACTCCTTATACTATTGGGTAAAATCACCTTATTTTATATTTATGATTTCACGACAATTCTTTTTGCACAATTAATAAAAATACTATTATGCTGCTATGTATGCATTTTGCTTAAAGTAAACAAAATGCATTCTTTAAATTCTCCAAACCTTTAACCCATACCTATTACATTCCTCTTCATTCATAACTCCTTTTGCATCTATAACTACTGCTTTTTGTGCCATTAGTTTTCTAAAGTATTCTGCATCATTCATTACTATTTCATCTTGTTTTGTAAGTATAAGAACTGCATCTGCATTTTTTAAAGCCTCTTCTTCTGTTTGAGCCTTAAAATCATAATCTGTTGGAACTACTGGGTCGTATGCTCTAACCTTTGCTCCTTTTTCTATAAGAAGCTTACATATATCAATTGGTGGACTTATTCTATCATCATTTGAATAGTCTTTCATTGCAATTCCAAGTACTGCAATATTTGCTCCCTCTAAGGTTTTATCTATTCTTCTTAGCATTTTTTCTGTTTTATTTACTATAAAATTTGGAAGATTAGCATTTTCTTTTCTTGATAGTCTTAAAATTTCCATAGGTACACCCATTTCTTTTGCTTTCGGTGCTATATAATGATATGCATTAGGAATACAATATCCTCCAACTCCTGGTCCTGGTGTTAAAAGATTTACTCTTTTATGTGTATTTGCAAGTGAAACTACTTCAAAAATATCTACTCCTATAGCTTCTGTAAATCTTGCAAATTCCTCTGCCATTGCTATATTTACATCTCTTTGAACATTTTCAAAAACCTTTGATGTTTCTACAGCCTTTATATTAGTAGCTTTAATAACATTTGCTTTACATACTATAGATAAAAGCTTAACTGCTCTTTCTAAACTTTCTTTATTAACTGCCCCAACTATTGTTGGCATATTAGCAAATTCATTAAAAGCTTTTCCTTCTGCAATTCTCTCTGATGCATAAGCTAGATAAAAATCTACTCCTGCTTTCATGTTTGATTCTTTTTCTAATATAGGTAAAACAAAATCTTCAGTTGTTCCTGGGATTACTGTACTTCTTATAACAACTAAATCACCTTTTTTAAGATTTTTTCCTATCGTTTCTGATGCTTGTTTTAAATAATCTATTATATATTCTTCATTTTTTATTGGAATTCCAACAGTTACTATAATGTTATTATTTTTTATAACAGCTTCTTCTACCTTAGTTGTTGCTCTATATCTTCCTTTTTCAAGCTGCATGTTTAAAATATCTTTTATACCTACATTAAAAAACTCTTCTGTGTGATATGTAATTCCTGAATTAATTTCAGAAATTAAATCTTCATTTACATCAACACCAGTAACTTTGCATCCCCTTAAAGCAAAACTTAAACTTAAAGGCAATCCCACAAACCCTTGACCAAAAACACAAACTCTTTTATAAGTTGAGTTTTCGCTTATATTTTCATCAAGCAATTCTAATGTTTCTATTGATTCTTTATTATTTAAACATTCCATATTAAAAGCTCCTATCTGTTTATTTTAATTATTATAATCTAAATAATAATTAGGATTTAAAGATTTTTTATTTTTTATATTAATACTATCAACTAACATTAATCCAGATAAAATAGCAACAGCAATACTTATACTTTCTATACTATACTGTGTTCCAAAGTCATTAATATTTATTATTATTATTATTAAAAGTAAAAATCTGTTTTTGCCGTTTATTATATTTTTTCATTTATAATATTAAAAAAATATAATATTATAAATACTAACATAAATAGACCTAATTCATACCAAACTTCTATGTAACCATTATGTGCAAAAGCTTCAATTTCATTATATTTAAATAACCAATAATTGTAATTTGTTTGCATTATTCCATATCCATGACCTAATAAACAATTAATTTTATTTTCAACACATCCTTTTGCTGATAAATCATTAAATATTTATATTAACAAAATCTAAAACATATATGTTAATTAGAGGTATCATTATAACTATTAAATAAAAAATATTTTTTAATATCTTTGTTTTTCTCAACACATTGAACAAAGTGTTGAGAATTAATACATAAAAAAGAACGTTTGTCCATATATAGAAAATGTTAATACTAATATTTTCTTTAAACTTTTTATTAAAATTTATTATAAAATATAAAATAACTAAAAAATTTGCATAGAATGAAGGTTCCTTGAATGAGGTAGATATTTTATTTTTAACCCAATCAGTGCTTATAGAGTAAAAGAATTCCTTACCACTTATAGATTACCTTTATTTTTAAAAATAAAGGTAATCTATAAATATCTGCTATATACTCGTAAATTCCATAAATACATATTGCTATGGTGATTTATTTTATAACTTTTATAAAATAAATCAATGCCTTGTACGTCATTAATGAATTTAATATATATTATTGAAAAATAAATTATAAATACAATCATTTCTAATCTAAAAACTTTCAAATAATTTATATACAATTGATTTATTAAAAATGAAATCATAACAAAATTTATTAATAAAAAATTAAATATTATAAATTTAATATTATACTTTTGTCTAGTGAATAATTTATATTTTATAGATAAATATATAATAACTATAGTCAAAAAAGAAATTCTAAATTTGCTAACTTTTATTACAGCAAAACATTGTAAAAAAACAGATATTGTAAATAAATATATATCAAATTTATAATTAAGCTTTAATTTATTCATCACATACTTCCTTATATCCATTTAAAGTTTTTATAGCCGCTTCCTTCCAAGTATATTGTTTAAATGTTAGTTGCTTTAAATGTTCATCGAATTTAGTATTAAAAGCATTAATACATGCTGTTTTAATGCTTTTAATACTTTCTGGATTGCAATAGTAAGCATAATTTTTATAATATTCTTTTGTATAACCTTTTTCAGTTATAACTACATTACAATTATTAATAGCACCTTCTAATCCAACTAATCCAGTTGTTTCAAACCAACTAGCTAAAACACTAACTTTAGCTGTTTTATATGCAGAAAAAATCATTTCTCTATTTAATAGACCTATATAAAAAATATTTTTATTATGCTCAACTTCTTTTAAAAATTTTTTGTAATACTTTTTATGTTTTTTATTTAAGGCTCCTGCAAACACTAACTTTATATTAGTATTTTCTAGCGCTTTAATAATATTTAATTGATTTTTTCTAGGCTCTATTCTTCCTGGACAAAAAATAAAATTATTTAATCCAAACTTTTTTATAAACAAGTCTGATTTAATATTTAATAATCTTTCATCTAATTCTATTCCATTAGGAATAATTTTGCTTTTAATTTTACTTTTGTCTAAATTAAAATCTTTAAATATTTGTTGCAATTCCATATTAGAATTTGGTAATATAATGTCTGAATATTTTAATGTTTCTATTTGTTCTTTATAAAACCCATTTTTTAATTGATAACAAAATGGCTTAAATTCTTTATATAATTTCAATACATTGTAAAACGTTTTTACTAGTTGTATTTGATTTTCACTATGAAAAATTGATTTTAGTATTTTGGCTACACCTAGCAATTGAGTTTCTTCATAATGTTTAATTTCACTTTTATTATGATGAATAGTAGATAAAGCAACTAATTTATTTTGCCTTTTAGCATTCATACATTGCATCCAAGTTTCATGTATTCTTGTTATATTAAATAAGTGAACTATATCATATTCTTCTAAATTAGGTTCTAACTCCAATGATATATCGACATCAATACCTAGCTTTTCAAGTTCTTCTTTAGTTTTGAGCATTTGAATAGTATCCCCACCTAAGTTTTTAAAAGCATCAATTCTATTTTGCATTAAAACCTTCATTTATAACTCCCCCTTTTATTAAATACCTTTATTTAAAGATGAGTTATGTATAACATTTACAGATATCTTTCTAACACTTTTAATTGAGATAAAATAAAAAGTATCATTAAACCTTATTTAGCTATACTGCTCCTTCTCTTTTAAAAACTGAAACAATAGTTTTTAAAATTATACTTAAATCTAATATCAAAGACATGTTTTGTATATAATACATATCCATTTTTACTCTTTCTTCATAAGTAGTATCACTTCTGCCATGTGCTTGCCAATATCCAGTAAGCCCTGGTGTAATACTTAGAAGCTTTTTGGCATGTCTTGAATATAGCTTTAATTCTTTTTCTACTATTGGTCTTGGTCCAACTATGCTTAAATCACCTTTTAATATATTTAAAAATTGTGGTAATTCATCTAAACTTGTTTTTCTTAAAAGTTCTCCTATTTTTGTTATTCTAGGGTCATTTTTTAATTTAAAATTTTCTGCGAACTCTTTTTTTTGTTCTTCTGTAAATTGTTGTATCATTTTTTCTGCATTTATTACCATTGTTCTAAATTTATAAATTTTAATTTCTTGTCCATTAATTCCTAACCGCTTATGTGTAAAAAATATTGGTCCTTTTGAATCTATTTTTATAAATAAAGATATAATTAAAAAAGCTGGACTAAAAATTATTAAACCAATTAAAGCCCCTAATATATCCACCAGCCTTTTAATACCTAAATATATATGTGATACATTATTATGATTTTCTTTTTTTACATTATGTCCTATGTGTATCATAACTTTTCACCACCATTTAATATTATTAATCTATACTCTAGTTATCTTTTAGCAAAACTAAGTTTTCTAAAAAATCCAAATTTCTTCTTATGTTTCTTTTTAGTTTCATCATCAGCATAATAATAGTAATCATAGTTATAATAACCTTTTCCATTTCCTCCGACCTTATTAAGTATCACCCCCAAAATCCTACTATTAACTTGTTTTAACATATTTTTTGATTTTATAACTACATCTCTATCAATTTCACCTTTCCCAACTACAAATATTCCTCCATCTGCATATTGTGAAACAACTTGTGCATCAGTAATTACTCCAACAGGTGGTGTATCAAGAATTATATAATCATAAAAACTACCAAGCATTTTAATAAAATCCCTCATACTATTAGAACTTAAAAGTTCTGCTGGATTTGGAACCTTAACACCAGAGGTTAAAACATCTAAATTAGGTAATAAACCTTTATGAATTAACTTATCCTTCTCTTCAAGGTTTGAAATTACATTAGATAATCCTCTTTCATTTGATATATTAAAAAGCTTATGTACATTAGGCTTTCTAAGGTCACAATCAATTAGTATAACCTTATCTCCTCCTTGAGCTAAAGTTACTGCAAAGTTTACGGATGTAGTTGATTTTCCCTCTTCTGGCATTGAGCTTGTTACATAAATAGTTTTTATAACCTCATCAAAAGAAGAAAACTTTATATTTGTTCTTAAAGTTCTATATGCTTCAGATATTGGTGATTTAGGCTCTTTTATAGTTATTAAATTATTATTTAACATATTTTCTTCCCAGCCTTTCAAATTTTATCTTCTAAAAAAGTTAAAAAAACTTTTCTTGTTTTTAAGTATTTCAAATTCATCTCTTATTTTACAGTTATTAATAAGAAGATTTCCATTCCTAATTACCCTCTCATAATAATCTTCATTTAAACCCTTAAGTATTGAAAGTCCTTCACTTAAATCAGTATTACGTCGCCCCATTCCATGAGCATCAGAACCAATAAAATTTATATAACCATTTTTAACTAACTCAAAAGAAGTTTTTTGAACCTTTTTTCCAAAAACTCCAGAAAGACTTCCAGAATTAATTTGAAATAAACATCCTTCCTTCATAAAATCATTTAAAGTAGTTATATCATCTTGGACATATTCATATCTTTCAGGATGAGCCAATATTATATTAAATCCTAAAATTCTTATTTCATATATTAAATCTAAAACATCCCTATTATAATCACTTAAATATGCTTCAACTAAAATATATTTTGAATTATTAATAGGTTTAATAATTCCTTCTTTAATAAGAGGTAAAACTTTTCTATGAAGAAAAACTTCTTGTCCAAGTAAAATTTCTATACTTATATTTTCTTCTTTCACTCTTTTTAAAAGCTCTCCTAAAATTATTTCAAGTGAATTATATTTTTCTTCAAACCTATTATAAAAATAATGAGGTGTTGCAATTATATTTTTAGTTCCTGATTTTTCAGATAATCTTAACATTTCCAAACTTTCCTCAAAAGATTTTGAACCATCATCAACTTTTGGAATTATATGAGAGTGAATATCTACTAACTTTTCATTCATAGTATTATTTAATCTTTGGAATAATTCCTATAACAGGTAAATCCAAATATCTTTCAATATCATCCTCAGATTGAAGAGTTTTATTCATATATTCCTTCAAGAATAATATTCCAATGCTAAACATAAGACCAATCACAAATCCTAATGCTACATCTAGCTTTTTATTCGGTTTTATAGGATTTATTGGAAGTATTGGAGTATCTAATATTTCAAGTTGACCTATATTATACTTAGTTTTACACTCATCTAAAAAAACTTTATTAAATTCCTTAGCTATTTTATAAGCCATTAAAGGATTACTATCCTTTACAGATATATTAAGCATTTGAGTATCAACAGCTGGCGTTAATTGAATTTTTCCTTGAAGTTCTTTCGTATTTAAATCAAGATTTAAGTTATCTATAACTTTTTGAAGAACAGTTCTTGAAATTCCAATTTGAGCATATGTTTTAACAAGCTTTTGAGAATTTATTGCAGCTTGAAGCTCATCATTTGCACGTATATCCTTAGAATCTGAATTAGTCTTTACAACAACACTACTTGTAGCTTCATATGTAGGTTTTATTACAAAGAAAACTAAAATAGCTGTTATAACTGTAAAAATTAAAGTTGTTCCTATAATAAGAAGTTTCGACTTTTTAAAAAGCTCTATTACTTTACTTAAGTCTAAAGTCATTTCATCTTCCAATACTTTTTCCGTTATCAAAGTTTCATAAAACTCTATAAAGATTGCTTATTTCTTGTTCAAATTATTTTATAACATTGTGAATAAATTAACTGTTAATGTATCATTTATAAAAATCCTTAATTACTTGGAATATTATTATTTTTATGCTACTTAATTTTTTCTTAAATAATATGCTTTTTTAAGTTCCACAACATTATTAATCTTTTTAAATTGACAACGGATTTCACCACCTTTCGTTAGTATATTTATTTTACAATTTTAATTACATTTAAAGTAAACTAATGTTATTTTAATTTTATCATTAGCATTTAAGAAATCAATTTAAGTCTTTTTAGATATTAATATAAAAATATTCTATATATTAACAATTTTATTTTTAAATACTAATATAAATATTATCATTTAGAAATATTTATATTATTTTATTTTATTTTATAATTTTTAATTCCAGCAGGACACCACCACTGGGCAGGTCTGCCTCCTCTCAGTCACCACCACCATCACGACCTCTGAGCACAGCCAAAAAAAATATGAGATACCCATCTCTGCCAGTTGGATAAGCCTTTCCTCAGCCAGACTCACACAAGCGCTCACGGTTTCTGTTTGAAAATCAGTAGGCATTGAAAACAGGAGGGGACACACCATAATCCGACTTGTACGAGACGCTCGCTGTGCTCTGTTGATTAGATTTCGTTTTCTTTCTTTAACATTTATTACCAATCCGAAATCTGCTGGGCACAGACTTTCACCTTTTATCATCCGATGCCAGTCTTGGAAGAAAAATCACCACTAGCTGATAACACGATCCTAATTTTCGCTCGACAGAAAGTGAGGCAGCCATTTTGGATCTGTTCCATTTCTTCATACACTAATAGCATAATATGCGACATCTTCCTTTCGGTTTAAATGAAACTGGTAATTCTACAATCGCCAGGGGGAAAAAAATCATCTGTTTGTTCTGGTTTCTCAGTTCAGAGCATGCCTCCAGACCTCAGCATTGTGTGAATCTCACCAGGTGCGCTGCACTGCAAATTATCTGATCGACAGGGAGGCGAATACGGAGTCCTGATGATCGCAGGGCCGCATGGTACATCATTTGGAAAATGGCCTATTATTTTTGTGACCATTAAAAATAATTTACATTCCGTTACGTGATGTTAACAATGGCTTAAAACAACATCTACAATTCTACTCCCATAAAAATGCAATGATCTATTAATCTGCATAAATATGCAAAATGAAAACACCAT
>JANZXU010000023.1:77299735-77316518 GCA_027576215.1 Amissidens hainesi | reverse complement strand
AATAGCCATAGTATTATGTAGAATCAATAATAAGTTATGCACCTGATATAAAAACATGCAGTGTAATTCAGGTATGACTATAAAACATGCATGAAACTGCGGATAATATAATGTAATGCAAAATACAACAATAATGCATGTTTTAAAGAATATTTTATGGAATATTCAATTATGTCTGGAGTAAATTCATATTCGGTCGGAGTGTCAGTAGGTATGGGGAGGTTGGTTACTGTTTTATATAATTATATGGGGAATCGTTGCAGTTATAGTTTTAGACCATTGCACCGGCTTTGTTAAGAGGACTATCATGGACTACCTTGACAGAGGTTGGTAGGGTGCAGGAAGGATGCTAAATGAAAGTGACCCGGAAAAAAAAGAACCCCATGCCTTTTAGAGTGAAGGCGCGAGCATGGGGGGTTTTTGCTAATGAGAGGTCCCACCATTAACCATATGCCAGGTAAATTCATTAATAAGTGGAGTAATGAGTGTTATGGCCCTGAAATAGGAACCAGATGCCAGTAATAGTTCAAGTAGTGTGACCCCCACGATTTTTGTCCCTGACCCTATCAAGGACCGTGTACTTTAAGTTATCAAGTGTTGGTGGTCTCTTGCTGACCCCTAACCAATTTTGTAAATGCAGTTTGTGGGGATTGTAGGACTTTGTAGTACTTTGTTTTAATGAAATTAAGTTGGAATTTAAATAAGAATGTGAAATGTACGGCTTCTTCTTAATTTTAAAACAAATATGGTTGAAATAAATTTATGGTGATATATAATGTAATGCATTAAACCATAATGTAATATTATGCATAATATGCACTAAACCATAGTGTTGAGTTATGCATATTATGCACTATACCATAGTGAATGAACGCAGGATGGGACATTCTTGATGTCAGAAAATAGTTTAGTTGAGAATCCTGGCTTTGGGAGTCAGGGGCGGGAGTTAGAGTCTTCCTTTTCTGGCACTAGGAGGGGGTTTAACCCTCGATCTCCGGATTACAAGACCGGTGCTTTGAGATTAAGCTACTAGGGCAGTTGAGATTAAGAGATTTATTTTCTAACCAGCTTGCTAGTGGGTTTAGAACTAAGAAGAGTAAGAAGTACAGGATGGAGGCGACTTGTCCGATGATGATGAAGGGGTCTTCTACTGGTATTCCCCCAATTCAGGTTAGGATTAGGACGTCTGCTACAAGGATTCAGAATAGGAGTTGGGATAGAGGGCGGAAGGTGAGTCCTCGTTGTTTTGAGATGTGTAGCATTGGGACAACTATGAGGATTAGGATGGAGAATAGTAGTGCCAGGACGCCGCCAAGTTTATTGGGGATTGATCGTAGAATAGCGTATGCAAAGAGGAAGTATCATTCTGGCTTGATGTGTGGGGGAGTTACAAGGGGGTTAGCGGGGGTGAAATTTTCTGGGTCTCCGAGGAGGTTAGGGGAGAAGAGGGCTAGGGATGTGAGGGCGGAGAGGAGGATAATAAAGCCTAGAGCGTCTTTATAGGAGAAGTAGGGGTGGAAGGGAATTTTATCTGCGTCGGAGTTTAGGCCAACGGGGTTGTTGGAGCCTGTCTCATGTAGGAAGAGGGCGTGTAAGAGTGTGGCTGCAACAATTGCAAATGGGAGGAGGAAGTGGAATGCGAAGAATCGTGTTAGTGTGGCATTGTCGACGGAGAAGCCGCCTCAGATTCATTGGACAAGGGCATTTCCTATATAGGGTACGGCAGATAGGAGGTTTGTAATTACTGTAGCGCCTCAAAATGATATTTGTCCCCATGGTAGGACATATCCTACGAATGCGGTTATTATTACGAGCAGTAGAAGTACTACTCCAATGTTTCAGGTTTCTTTGTATAGGTAGGAGCCGTAGTATAGTCCTCGTCCAATATGCAAGTAGATGCAGATGAAGAAGAATGAGGCCCCATTGGCGTGTAGGTTGCGGATAATTCACCCGTAGTTTACATCTCGGCAGATGTGGGCCACGGATGAGAAAGCGGTGGAGATGTCTGAGGTGTAGTGTATAGCCAGGAATAGTCCTGTTATAATTTGTACAATAAGGCAAAGTAATAGTAGGGAGCCGAAGTTTCATCATGCAGAGATATTGGAGGGGGCAGGGAGGTCAATTAGAGCGTCGTTTGCGATTTTGAGTAGGGGGTGGGTTTTTCGGGTGATCATGGTTCTTATAGTTGAATAACAACGATGGGTTTTCAAGTCATTAGTCCTGGTTAAAATCCGGGTGAGAATTATGATGTATCTTATTAATATACTTTTGTTGAGCCTGGTGGTTGGACTAGTTGGGGTTGCTTCTAACCCTGCGCCTTATTTTGCTGCTTTAGGGTTGGCTGTGGCGGCAGGGGTAGGGTGTGGGGTTTTGGTAGGTCACGGTGGGTCATTAATTGGTTTAATATTATTTTTAATTTATTTGGGGGGAATGTTAGTAGTATTTGCATATTCAGCAGCTTTGGCTGCTGAGCCTTTTCCTGAGACATGAGGGGCGGGGTCGGTTAAGGCTTATGTTTTGGTGTATTTGGTTGGAGTGGGGGCTGCGGCATGATGTTTTTGGGGTGGTTATGGGAGCTGAGCTGTGGATGAGTTTAAAGAGTTTTTTATGGTGCGCTGTGATGTGGGTGGGGTTTCTTTAATATATTCTGTTGGTGGGGGAATGTTAATTGTGTGCGCCTGGGTACTATTACTATGTCTTTTTGTAGTGTTAGAGCTTACACGGGGCTTGGGTCGAGGAGCGCTTCGAGCTGTTTAAATTGTGGTTAGTAGAGCAATGACTAGGATTGTTGAGACTAGGTAGAGAGATAGGTAAATTTTGATGATGCTGGTGTTGGTGTCAAGCATAGAAGAGAGTGAGTGGTGGAGGGGGTGGAGTCCTTTAGGGCCTATTTCTAATCATTGTCGGTCTAGGTTGGTGGCTTGTTTTCCTAGGGTAAGGTTGAATTTTGGGAGGAGGCGGTGGATGAGGGGTGGGAAAAATCCTAGTATGTTGGAGAAGCTGTGTGGTACTATAGAAGGGGTGATTTTAATTTGTTTGGAAGTTGTTGTAGCTAGTGCTAGGGCAATAATAAGTCCTGTGATTGTCACTGCAAGCGCAGCTAGTTTAAGGGACAAGGGTATTGTTATGATGGGTGTTTTAGATGGGAGGAAGTATGCAGTGATAATTAGGCCTGCGATAATACTTCCTCAAGCTAGGCGTTCAATTGATGCAGTGACTGCGGGGTTGTTTTCATTAATGGGGGAGAAGGAGGAAAACCGGGGGGAGCCTATTGTTACAAAGAAGACAACTCGTAGGCTGTAGACTGCTGTGAAGGAGGTGGCAATTAGTGTTAGGGTGAGGGCTCAGGCGTTTAGGTGGGAGGTATTTAGGGCTTCAATAATTGCGTCTTTTGAGAAAAATCCTGCCAAGAAGGGCATACCTGTGAGTGCGAGGCTCCCAATGATTAGGCAGGAAGAGGTAAGGGGCAGCAGTTTGTGTAGGCCCCCTATTTTTCGGATGTCTTGTTCATCGTTAAGGCTGTGGATAATTGAGCCAGAGCATAGGAATAGTATGGCCTTGAAAAAGGCGTGAGTGCAGATGTGTAGGAAGGCTAGGTGGGGTTGATTGAGACCGATGGTGACTATTATAAGGCCAAGTTGACTTGATGTTGAAAATGCTACGATTTTTTTAATGTCGTTTTGGGTCAGGGCGCAGATGGCGGTGAATAGGGTTGTTAGGGCGCCTAGGCAGAGGCAAATGGTTAGGATTAGTTGGTTGTTTTCTATTAGGGGGTGTAGTCGGATGAGGAGGAAGATGCCTGCAACTACTATTGTGCTTGAGTGGAGTAGGGCTGAGACGGGAGTTGGGCCTTCTATTGCTGACGGAAGTCAGGGGTGAAGGCCAAATTGGGCAGATTTTCCGGTGGCAGCAAGGACGATGCCGAGCAGAGGGAGGGTTATGTCTAGTTCTTTGGACAATAGGAAGACTTGTGGGATCTCTCATGAGTTTAGGTTTATTGCGATTCAGGCGATGGCAAGGATTAGGCCTACATCTCCAACCCGGTTGTAGATCACTGCTTGGAGGGCTGCTGTGTTAGCATCAGCTCGTCCATGCCATCATCCAATTAGGAGGAATGATATAATACCTACTCCTTCTCATCCAATGAATAGTTGAAATAAATTATTAGCGGTAACTAGGATGATTATGGCTACTAGGAATAGGAGCAGGTATTTAAAGAATCGGTTTAGGTGTGGGTCAGAGTGTATGTATCATGATGCAAATTCTAGAATTGACCATGTTACGTACAGGGCGATGGGGGTGAAGATTAGGGAGTAGTGGTCAAATTTAAAGCTAATATTAATATCAAAGTTTGTGATATTTATTCAGTGTCAGGTGGTAATAATGTTTTCTGTCCCTTGGTCTAGAAAAATAATTAGTGGGATGATGTTGATGAAAAAGGCGGTGGATACTGCGTTTTTAGCGTATTTGAGAGCCCAGTCTTGGTTTAGAGGGGAGGGGGCTAGTGTTATTAGTAGGGGCCAAGTTAGGATTGTCAGGGTTAAGAGAAGTGTAGTAATTATAATAGTATTTACCATAGCTGCTACTTGGAGTTGCACCAAGAGTTTTTGGTTCCTAAGACCAATGGATGGACTATTATCCTTTAGAAGCGGACTAGGCGAATGAGCCATGGAGTTTAACCATGGGCATAGGGATTAGCAGTCCTTATTGCTTCGGGCCTCTTTCGGTGGATAAGAGGATTTTAACCTCTATTTTTAGAACCACAGTCTAATGTTTTGTGTTAAACTATATCTACAGTATCATCAGCCTCATATGATTTCTGGTTTTGTAATTAGGAGGATGACTGGGAGGAGGTGGAGGGCTATAAGAAGGTGTTCTCGTGTATGAAAGGGTTGAAGGTTGCTGATATGTTGTGGTAGGGGGCCCCGTTGAGTTATTAGGAATAGGTAAAGGGAGTAGGCAGCAGTAATTAGGGTTCCTGTCCCGGTAAGGGCCAGGGTTCAGGGGGATCAATTAAATATTGCTGTAATGATCACTAATTCTCCTATTAGGTTGGGGAGGGGTGGTAAGGCTAGGTTTGCTAAATTTGAAATAAATCATCAGGTGGCGGTAAGGGGAAAGATGATTTGTAGGCCACGGGCTAGGACTATTGTTCGACTATGGGTTCGTTCGTAGGTGGTATTGGCTAGGCAGAAGAGGGCAGAGGAGACTAGGCCGTGGGCAATCATTAGTACTAATGCTCCGGTAAATCCTCATGGTGTTTGAATCAGAATTCCTCCGGCGACAAGGCCCATGTGGCTAACAGATGAGTAGGCAATTAGTGATTTTAGGTCTGTTTGTCGGAGACAGATAGAGCCAGTTATAATTACTCCTCAGAGGGCCAGGGCTACAATTGGGTAAATTATGTCTTTGGATAGGGGGTCTAGAATTACTATTATGCGTATTATACCATAGCCTCCAAGTTTTAGTAGAATTGCTGCTAGAACTATTGATCCCGCTACTGGAGCCTCTACGTGGGCTTTTGGAAGTCAAAGGTGGACCCCATAAAGGGGTATTTTTACTAGGAAAGCGATTAGACAGCCTGCTCATCAGACTTTATCTCCTCAGGAGGCAAGAGTTAGTGGTTGTGAGTATTGGAGGATAAGTATTGAGAGCGTTCCTGTATTTTGGTGTAGAAGGAGAAGGGCCACTAGTAGAGGAAGGGATCCTGCTAGAGTATAGAATAAGAAATATGTTCCTGCGCTTAAGCGTTCGGTCTGATTGCCCCATCGGGTGATAATAATTAGGGTTGGAATGAGGGTTGCTTCAAATATTACATAGAATATGATAATCTCAGTAGCACCGAATGCTATGATTAAGAAGGTTTGGAGAGAGGTCAGGAGAGTAATATAGACTCGTTGGCGGTTAATGGGTTCTGTTTTGATATGGTTTTGGCTGGCTAAAATTATTAGGGGGAGTAGTCAACAGGTAAGCACAAGCAGGGGGGTTGATAGAGGATCTGTGCCTAGATAGGAGCTAGAAGAGGCTCAGCCCGTTTCTAGAGGTCATTTAATTCAGGTAAGGCTGGTCAGGGCGATGGTGAGACTTTGGAGGGTTGTAATGGTTCAAAGCCATTTTGGGGAGGAGAGTCAAATTGTTGGAAAGAGCATAATTGTTGGTATTAGGATTTTTAGCATTGTAGTAGGTTTAGGGCTTGTAAGCGGTCTGTTCCATGGGTTCGGGCAGTGGCGACTAGTAAAGCCAGCCCTGCTCCAGCTTCGCAGGCTGAAAAGGCCAATAGGAGGACAGGGGCTGCAGAAAAGGCAGTTGATTCCAATTGTAGGGTTCATATAGCCAGGGCAATAAATAGGGATAGTATTATTCCTTCTAGGCATAGTAGGGCTGATAAAAGGTGGGTGCGGTGAAAGGCCAGGCCTATTAGCCCTAAAGTGAATGCTGAGGTAAAGCTGAAGTATACTGGTGTCATAAGGGGATCACGGACTTGAACCGTGGTTTTCTGAGCCGAAATCAGAAGTCTTGTGTTTGGACTAATCTCCTATTCAGCCCATTCTAAGCCTCCTTGGATTCACTCATAAATTAAGCCTAATGTGAGGAGAATTAGGATAGTTGCGGCCCATAGGAGGGTGTAGGTGGGGTCTGGGAGTTGGTTGCCTCAGGGCAGTGGGAGAAGCAGGGCAATTTCTAAGTCAAATAGTAGAAATAGAATGGCGATAAGAAAGAAGCGTAAGGAAAATGGCAGGCGTGCTGATCCCAAGGGGTCGAAGCCACATTCATAGGGGGAGAGTTTTTCTGCATCGGGGTTTATTTGGGGCAGTCAGAATGATACTAGGGCAAGGATTGAGGAGAGGGCAGTGGAGATGAGGAGGGTGATTATGACTAAATTCATTATCTTTCCTTGGGGTTTAACCAAGACTAGGTGATTGGAAGTCACTTGTACTAACTTTAAATACTAGAAAGATATGATCCTCATCAGTAAATAGAGACGTATAGGAATAGTCATACAACATCTACAAAATGTCAGTATCAGGCAGCTGCTTCGAAGCCAAAATGGTGTTCTGATGTAAAGTGGTATTGGATTTGACGGAGAAGGCAAATAGCAAGGAAAGTTGAGCCAATAATGACATGTAGGCCGTGGAAGCCGGTTGCTACAAAGAAGGTTGAGCCATAGACTCCGTCAGCGATGGTGAAGGGGGCTTCATAATACTCTATTGCTTGAAGAGCCGTAAAGTAAAAGCCTAGTAAGATAGTTAGTGTAAGGGATTGGATTGCTTGTTTACGCTCTCCTTCTATGAGGCTGTGGTGAGATCATGTCACTGTTACACCGGATGCTAGTAGGACAGCGGTGTTGAGGAGTGGCACTTCAAAGGGGTCCAATGGAATGATTCCTGTTGGAGGCCAGCAGCCTCCTAGTTCTGGGGTGGGGGCAAGACTGGAGTGATAGAAAGCTCAGAAAAATCCTAGGAAGAAGAAGACTTCTGAAGTAATAAAGAGAATTATTCCGTATCGGAGGCCTTTCTGTACTGGTGGGGTGTGGTGGCCTTGAAAGGTGCCTTCTCGGATGATGTCTCGTCATCATTGATATATAGTGAGTAGAAGAAGTATTAGTCCCAACGTTAGCAGGGTTATTGAGTGGAAGTGGAATCAAATTGCTAAACCAGATGTTATTAGGAGAGCAGCTACTGCGCCGGTAAGGGGCCATGGGCTTGGGTCAACCATGTGGTATGCGTGTGCTTGGTGGGCCATTAAACGTTTTCTTGTAGGTAGAGGCTTAATAGTAGGACGAACACATAAGCTTGGATGAAGGCCACCGCGATTTCTAGAAGGGTTAAGAGTACTAGCAGGATGGCAGTGAATGTTGCTACTGTGGTTATGAGGGGTATTAGTGTGATTGTTGCAGTTGAGATTAGTTGAATTAACAAGTGGCCGGCTGTAAGGTTGGCTGTAAGTCGTACACCCAGTGCGAGGGGTCGGATAAATAAGCTAATGGTTTCAATAATAATTAGGACTGGAATTAGAGGGGTAGGGGTTCCCTCTGGAAGGAGATGGCCGAGGGCTACTGTGGGCTGGTTTCGTATTCCAATGATAATTGTGGCTAGTCAGAGTGGGACGGCCAAGCCCATATTTAGGGATAATTGGGTTGTAGGTGTAAATGTGTATGGTAGTAGTCCTAGTATGTTTAATGTTAGGATGAAAATTATTAGGGAGGCAAGGATTATTGCTCACTTATGTCCACTGGGGTTAAGAGGAGTGAGTAGCTGTTGTGTGAAGGTTTTAATAAATCAGCTTTGGATGGAAATCAGTCGGTTGTTTAGATAGCGGCTGGTAGGAGATGGGACCAGGATTCATGGGAGAGTTAATGAGATAGCAATTAGGGGGATACCTAGGTGTGTGGGGCTTATAAATTGGTCAAATAGGTTTAGTGCCATGGTCAGTTTCAAGTGTCTGATTTAAGGTTTTCGGTGCTTAGTGTTGTGACATCATTTGTAAAGGTGTGGCTTAAAATTTTAGGGGGAATTACTGTTAGGAAAACTAGTCATGAGAATACAAGAATGGCAAGTCATGGGGCTGGGTTTAATTGTGGCATATCACTAGAGGTGGTCGGGGGGCACCAATTTTTAGCTTAAAAGGCTAATGCTAGTCCCAGTTTAGCTTCCTAGTGAGGCGTCTTCAAGTATTAGGGAGGATCAATTTTCAAAGTGTTCTAGGGGAACAGCTTCTACGACAATTGGCATAAAGCTGTGATTGGCACCACAGATTTCGGAGCATTGCCCATAGAACACCCCAGGGCGGGAGGTGATGAAGGATGTTTGGTTTAGTCGCCCTGGAACAGCGTCTATTTTAATTCCTAGTGCTGGCACAGCTCAAGAGTGAAGGACATCTTCGGCTGATACTAGGACTCGGATGGGGGACTCTATTGGGATAACCATTCGGTGATCTGTTTCGAGTAGTCGGAATTGCCCAGGGGATAGGTCTTGTGTGGGAATTATATACGAATCGAAGGCTAGGTTCTCATAGTCGGTATATTCGTAGCTTCAGTATCATTGATGGCCCATAGCTTTCACGGTAAGATGGGGGTCATTAACTTCATCTATTAGGTACAGGATTCGTAGGGATGGTAGAGCGATTAAGATGAGAATAACTGCTGGAAGGATTGTTCAAATAATTTCGATTTCTTGTGAGTCTAAAATGTATTTATTGGTAAGCTTAGTTGTAACCATTACAACAATAATATATAGGACTAGGGTGCTAATTAGGAAAACAATTATTAAGGCATGGTCGTGGAAGTGTAGAAGTTCTTCTATTACAGGGGAGGCCGCGTCTTGGAATCCTAGTTGTGAGGGATGTGCCATTGAGCCATTGGGCTTAAGGTACGCAGGAATTTAACCTACAATTCTGTCTCGACAAGGCAGGGTAATGTTTTTACTAGTACCTTATAGAAGAAAGTGGCAGAGGGGCTATGTGACTGGCTTGAAACTAGTTTACGGGGGTTCGAGTCCCTCCTTTCTCGTTAGTTGGCTTTTACTTGTACAAAGGCTGGCTCTTCAAATGTGTGGTAGGGGGGTGGGCACCCGTGTAGTCATTCTGCATTTGTAGAGGTTAATTCAACAGAAAGGACTTCTCGTTTAGCAGTAAATGCTTCTCATAGGATGTATAGGAATATTACAACTGCTACTAGGGAGATTAAAGAGCCGATTGATGAGATAATATTCCATAGTGAGTAGGCGTCTGGGTAGTCTGAGTATCGTCGCGGTATTCCGGCTAGACCTAAAAAGTGCTGAGGGAAAAAGGTTAGATTAACGCCCAAGAATATCGTTCCAAAGTGAATTTTTGTTCAGGTATTGTGTATTGTGTAGCCTGTGAAGAGGGGGAATCAGTGAACGAAGGCTCCCATGATAGCAAATACGGCTCCTATTGATAAGACATAGTGGAAGTGGGCTACTACATAATATGTATCATGTAGTACAATATCTAGTGATGAGTTGGCCAGGACGATTCCAGTTAGGCCTCCAACTGTGAAGAGGAAGATGAAGCCAAGCGCTCATAGTAGGGGGGTTTCTCATTTAATTGAGCCTCCGTGTAGCGTAGCAAGTCAGCTAAAGACTTTTACTCCGGTTGGGATTGCAATAATTATTGTTGCAGATGTAAAGTATGCTCGGGTGTCTACATCCATTCCTACAGTAAATATGTGATGGGCCCACACGATGAAGCCTAGGAGGCCAATAGCCATCATAGCCCACACTATTCCTATGTAGCCAAATGGTTCTTTTTTACCTGCGTAATAGGCTACAATATGGGAAATTATTCCAAATCCTGGTAAAATTAGGATGTATACCTCTGGGTGGCCAAAGAATCAAAAGAGATGTTGGTAAAGGATTGGGTCTCCTCCCCCCGCGGGGTCAAAGAAAGTAGTATTAAGGTTTCGGTCTGTTAGTAGTATGGTGATGCCGGCAGCTAGTACTGGGAGGGACAGAAGTAAGAGTACGGCAGTAATTAGAATGGCTCAAACAAATAAGGGCGTTTGATATTGTGAGATAGCTGGAGGTTTCATATTGATGATAGTTGTGATGAAATTGATGGCCCCTAGAATTGATGATACCCCTGCTAGGTGAAGAGAAAAAATAGTGAGGTCCACGGAAGCTCCTGCGTGTGCAAGATTTCCAGCAAGGGGCGGGTACACAGTCCATCCTGTTCCTGCTCCTGCTTCAACACCTGATGAGGCAAGAAGAAGCAGGAAAGAGGGGGGCAGGAGTCAAAAGCTTATATTATTTATTCGGGGGAATGCCATGTCAGGGGCCCCGATTATCAGGGGAACAAGTCAGTTCCCAAAGCCTCCAATTATAATCGGTATTACTATAAAGAAAATTATTACGAAAGCATGAGCGGTGACGATAACATTATAAATTTGATCATCGCCTAGAAGGGCGCCGGGCTGGGCTAACTCTGCCCGAATTAGCAGGCTAAGGGCGGTCCCAACTATTCCGGCTCAGGCACCAAATACCAGGTAGAGGGTGCCGATGTCTTTATGGTTGGTTGAGAAAAATCAGCGTGTGATTGTCACAGGTAGGGTGGCCGAGAGTCAGGCGGTGGATTGTAGCTCCATGAACAAAGGTTTAAGTCCTTTTCCTACCACAGCTCTGTGGTGTACAACATGTTGGATTGCAAATCCAAAGACGCAGTCTTATCGCCTGCCGGGGCTTTCCCCGCCTTTTTGGCGGGAGGCGGGGAGAGTAGATGAATGCTCGCTGGTTTGAGTGCCTAGCTGTTAACTAGGAGTTTGTAGGATCGAGGCCTTCTCATCTAGTAAGGCTTTAGCTTAATGAAAGTGTCTGGGTTGCATTCAGAAGATGTGGGATAGAGTCCTGCAAGTCTTATTCAGAGATTAAGAGATTCTCACTCTTACTTAAAGCTTTGAAGGCTTTTGGTCTTGTGTTATCCTAAATCTCTAGTTGAGTAGTGTTTGGGCTAGAGGGGTGAGAGGCAGGAGTAATAGGGTTAGGGTTATTAAAGTGGTGAGGGGAGTCGTGTTTTGTATATTTGGGAGACGTCAGGGGGTTAAGGAGTTGTTTGTGTTTGGAGAAATTGTGAGGGTCATAGCGTAACATAGTCGTAGGTAGAAATAGAGGCTTAATAGGGCGCTGAGTGCTATGATGGTTGCAGTTAGGGGGAGGTTTTGGATGGCGAGTTCTTGCAAAATTAGTCATTTTGGTATAAACCCTGTTAGGGGAGGGAGGCCTCCTAGGGACAGTAGGGCAAGGGCGGCAGTGGTTGTAATGATTGGGGCCTTGGGTCAGGTTATTGCTAATGTATTAATTTTTGTGGTGGATAATAGTTTGAATGTTAGGAATGTTGCAGAGGTTATTGTAATGTATAGGAGCAGGGCTAGGATGGTTAGTTGGGGTTTAAATTGGACGATAATAATTATCCAGCCTAGGTGGGCAATGGATGAGTAGGCCAAGATTTTTCGCAGTTGGGTTTGGTTGAGGCCCCCTCAGCCACCGATGAATGTTGATAGTAGGCCGAGGGCGGTTAATAGTTGGGGGTGGGTTATTTGGGCTGTTTGAATAATTAGTGCAAAGGGTGCTAATTTTTGTCAGGTGGCCATGATTAGTCCCGTGGAGAGGTCTAGTCCTTGCATGACTGGGGGCATTCAAAAATGTATCGGAGCTAGTCCAACTTTTAGTGCTAGTGCCATGGTGATCAATATAATTGCAATGGGGTGGTTTAGGCAGTAGATGTTTCATTCTCCTGTGGTTCAAGCATTAATGGTGCTGGCAAATAGGATTGTAGCTGCGGCAGTGGCCTGGGCTAAAAAATATTTGGTAGTTGCTTCTACGGCGCGGGGGTGGTGGTGTTGGGCTATCAGGGGTAGGATCGCTAATGTGTTAATTTCAAGGCCCATTCAGGCTAAGAGCCAGTGAGAGCTTATGAATGTCAGGGCTGTGCCTAGGCCTAGGCTTGAGAGTAGGATTATTAAGATATAAGGGCTCATTGGTAAGAGAAGGGGTTTAACCTACATTTTTGGGGTATGGGCCCAAAAGCTTGATTTAGCTGATCTTACTAGAAAGTGGTGTAATGGGAGCACTTGGAGTTTTGATCTCCATGATGAGGGTTCGAGTCCCTTCTTTCTAAGGAGCTGGGAGGATTTTAGCCTCCGTAAATCACTCTATCAAAGTGGTCCTTGGGCATTCAGGCACAGTTCCTTTATAATTGTGGGGGTAGGCCCATGAGTGCAATTGGTAGGGCGGCATGCCATAAAATTAGGGCGAGAGTTATAGGTAAAAAGTTTTTTCAAACCAGGTGCATGAGTTGGTCGTATCGGAAGCGGGGGTAAGAAGCACGTACTCATAAAAATAGGATGGAGAGCAGCGTGGCTTTTACTATGATATTGATGGAGGCAAGCTCAGGGATGGTAGGAGTGTAGGTTGCGCCTAGAAATAGAATGGTAGACAGTGTGTTTATGAGGAGGATGTTGGCATATTCGGCCAGAAAAAATAGTGCGAAGGGACCTCCTGCGTATTCTACATTAAATCCGGATACTAGTTCTGATTCTCCTTCTGTGAGGTCAAAGGGGGCTCGGTTTGTTTCGGCCAGGGTGGAGATATACCATATGGCAGCGAGGGGCCAGGCTGGAAGGAGCAGTCAGATTGTTTCTTGAGTTGTATTAAATATTTGTAGGGTGAAACCTCCTGTGAAGATAATAATTGATAGTAAGATTAGGCCCAGGCTAACTTCGTAGGAGATGGTTTGGGCAACTGCTCGTAGAGCGCCTATTAGGGCGTATTTTGAATTGGAGGCTCATCCTGAGCCCAGGATGGAGTACACTGCTAGACTTGAGAGGGCTAAGATAAATAGTATGCCTAGATTTAAGTCAATAATTGGATGGGGGAGAGGCATGGGGGCTCATAGTATTAGGGCCAGGGTAAGGGCTAATATGGGGGTGGCAAGGAATAGAAATGGGGAGGAGGTAGAAGGGCGTAGGGGTTCTTTAATAAATAGTTTGACACCGTCTGCGATTGGTTGTAGTAGTCCATAGGGGCCGACTACGTTGGGGCCCTTACGTAGTTGTATGTAACCTAAAACTTTTCGTTCAAGCAGAGTTAGGAAGGCGACTGCTAGTAGGACAGGGATGATGTAGGCTAGGGGGTTGATTAGGTGGGTAAGTAGTAGGGTTATCATAAATTAAGAGGAGGATTTGAACCTCCGATTGAAAGGGCTTAGGCCTTTTGCAATTACCGGGCTCTGCCATCTTAATAATCTTATCTTGATGGGTGGGGTATGCCCTCCCTTTGGTTAATTAAGTTGTTGTCATTAAGTTGGGGTGGGGCGTATAGGTAATATGGGCCCCCTTTTTCCGGTCCTTTCGTACTGGGAAAAGTGGCATTACAGATAGAAACTGACCTGGATTGCTCCGGTCTGAACTCAGATCACGTAGGACTTTAATCGTTGAACAAACGAACCCTTAATAGCGGCTGCACCATTAGGATGTCCTGATCCAACATCGAGGTCGTAAACCCCCTTGTCGATATGGGCTCTGAAAGGGGATTGCGCTGTTATCCCTAGGGTAACTTGGTCCGTTGGTCGGCGGGTGGCCGGATCTTTATGGTCAGAGGTTCTGTGACTTAGAGATGTCTTTCTTGGTTCTGGAGGTGGGTCCAGTCCTCATGGGAGCTTTGCTTTCTCCCGTGGTCGCCCCAACTAAAGATTAGGATCAGGTGTTATTTGGTTTAACTTGGTAAGTTCTTGACATAGTTGATCTGGAGTCTTAAGCTCCAAAGGGTCTTCTCGTCTTGTATTATTATGTCCGCTTCTGCACGGACAGATCAATTTCACTGACTTAAAAAGGGAGACAGTCAAGCCCTCGTTCTACCATTCATACAGGTCTTCATTTAAAAGACAAGTGATTGCGCTACCTTCGCACGGTCAAAATACCGCGGCCGTTTAACTTGTCACTGGGCAGGCGAGACCTCCTATACGTTGATGTTTGCAGGAGGCGATGTTTTTGGTAAACAGGCGAGGCTTGTGTTTGCCGAGTTCCTTCCTTTTTTTTTAGTCTTTCCTCTAGAAATTGGGCCTTCCTGTGTGGGGGTAACGATAGGGTCATGTGAGGTTTGCTTGTCATTTGGTGAAGCCATATTGCCCTCTTTGGTTGGGTTCGGTAATTGCTAGTGGGTGGTCCGATCTAGCGTACACATAGGCCGAGGAGAGGGGCGGGGTTCCCCTCTTGTTACTCATTTTAGCAGTATCTCTTCCATGGCGGCATGGAGGGGCCTAATATTGCTAGGGGTCTTAGATTAAATATTTGGATAGTGGATTTTAGTCCGCAGGAGCTTTAACGCTTTCTGTTCAGATGGCTGCTTTTAGGCCCACTGGAGCGGGTATCTTGTTTAATATAATCTTTAACCTCCTGGTCGAGGTTGTGTCCTGTTTCAAAGGGGCTGTACCCCCTTTGACTAACTCTCACATGTTTCTTTGGCTCGTATATTGGTTGGGTTGTGAGCTAAGGAGTGTGAGGCTGAACTTCTATCCATTTCTTAGGCAACCAGCTATAACTAAGTTCGGTAGGTCTGTCACCTCTACCCGGGGATCTTCCCACTCTTTTGCCACAGAGACGGGTTGGCCCTAATTAATAGGCTGTCTCGGGGTAGCTCACTTAGTTTCGGGGGTCTGAACTAAAGTGCACTTTGCTCAGGGGGGCTAGCTAAATCATGATGCAAAAGGTACGAGGGTTGGTCTCTGCTTTGTTGTGCTTTTATGATTTGTTTCATTTCTCTTTCAGCATTCCCTTGCGGTACTTCTATTATTGCTATGGGGGGCCTTTTCTGTCTCACATACTTGGGCGGTAGAATGTTTTAGTTTGGGGTGGTGTGGTTTTGTTAAGTGTGTTAATGTTGGTTTGGTAATTTAGGTGGTTAAGCTAGCTGTATAGCTCAGGATGATCCAATTTGCATGGATGTCTTCTCGGTGTAAGGGAGGTGCTTGGCTGTCTCAGCCACATCCTGATTATTCCAAGTGCACCTTCCGGTACACTTACCATGTTACGACTTGCCTCCCCGTAGCAGGGTTTGTGTTATTAGGAATGTTAGGTTTAGATGGGGTAGGGGAGAGTGACGGGCGGTGTGTGCGCGCTTCAGAGCCTAATTCAAAAAGACGCTCTATTTGTTTTTTACTACTAAATCCACCTTTGGGCACTGGTTTCAGAGTGCCGTCCGTAGTATCCTGTTGTTACAGGCAATGTAGCCCATTTCTTCCCACTTCGTACGCTACACCTCGACCTGACGTTTTTGGGCGAGCCCATTTTGCTTACTGTTGGGCCTTCACAGGGTAAGCTGACGACGGCGGTATATAGGCGGGGGAAAACAAGAAGTGGTGAGGTTTAACGGGGGTTATCGGTTTTAGAACAGGCTCCTCTAGGTGGGTCTGAGGCACCGCCAAGTCCTTTGGGTTTTAAGCTGTGCTTGTAGTACCCTGGCGGATGTGGATGTAAGGGGGCATCTGGGTTTAGGGCTAAGCATAGTGGGGTATCTAATCCCAGTTTGTTTCTTAGCTTTCGTGGGGTCAGGGGCTTGTGTTTAAAGTTACTTTCGTGTGGGGGCTTCGTGCCTTCGGGGTGCGTATGACGGCTTAGAAGGTCTTTGACTTTATTTTGTATGTCCCTTAACCACCCTTTACGCCGTGGTTGTCAACCAGGGTCTTTCGTATAACCGCGGTGGCTGGCACGAATTTTACCGACCCTCTTAGCGCTAACTAAGTCAAGTTTGCACTTATTGCTTAATATTTATTACTGCTGAGTTCCCTTGGGGGTGTGGCGTAAGCAAGGCGTCTTGGGCTTGTGGTTAAGTGCCTGATGCCAGCTCCTCGTCCCCGGACGGGGGATTGAGGGCATTCTCACGGGGGTGCGGATACTTGCATGTATAAATTGGGCTAAAGCTGACAATAAAGTCAGGACCAAACCTTTGTGCTTGTGGAACATTTTTAGGGTTCGTCTTAACATCTTCAGTGTTATGCTTTGGTTTAAGCTACACTAGCTACATTATATAATGCGAATTTGTAACACTATATATCAGCACACATCTAAACTCGTTGATAACGCCAATCGAGCCTTACCTGGTTTAGGGGTTTAACAGGATTAATTAGGACTCGCTGGACATAGGGGGTAGGGGGGTTTACCGCGCGCGCGACAACTGCAATGAGTCGAAGGGGGGGGGAATAGCCATAGTATTATGTAGAATCAATAATAAGTTATGCACCTGATATAAAAACATGCAGTGTAATTCAGGTATGA
>JANZXU010000023.1:49352781-49362889 GCA_027576215.1 Amissidens hainesi | reverse complement strand
GAGTGCATGTTGACCGAGAATGGTTCCCTGCAGGGTTCTGCCTAGGCCCTGCAGCTGGTCCTGTTGGACAAAGGTTTCGTTACCTTGAGTTGAGTGGTACTGGGTAAATACTTAACGGTGGTGCATGCCTATGTGGTTAGTGATGCATGCAAGGTAAAAAAAAAAAGAAAAGGTGAAGTGAGGCCGCTATGGCTATCCACCCCCCTTTGGACTGGGGAAGCATTTATATGACATAGCAAGCTGCTTCTTGATGTCAGCCATGAGCTCCTTCAAGGTTTCTATTTCTGCCCTAAGTTGGCCCTTGGGTTCGGTCTCTTTGCCTTTGAACCTGCGCTGGGGGCCATAACTGGACCTATCACTTGGTCTCCTATCAAAAGGATTTCTCTGCAGCTCATGGGGGTAATGATCTTCTTGTTGATTACTCTTCCGCCCACCCTGTTAGTGGCTTTGGGTGGTTGGTTTTCCGGTTGACCCTTCTGACAGTACTTTGCAGCCCTCCAATTCCAATGGTGCGCTACCCTGAGATTGTATGTTGAGCACCCTTACGTCCTCATCCAGTTTGTTGGTTGGGCGCACAACTGTCTCCCATGTCATCTGGGCCATCCCTCTGATTTCCCGCATTGTTTTCTCACCTTATCGGCATGTTAGCGTGACGTGAGTGTGCACACATGGGTGAAGATTGTGCAGAAACAAGGATCTGAAACCTCGGCTTTCTTCCAGGCCTGGTGCATTTCTGCCTTGGAAGTAGGCATTCCTCAGTCGCCTGTAGTACTCTCGTGGGGGTTCTGCTCGTTTATGCTTAATTTGAATGGTGCTGATGGTCGCTGATGTCTCATCTGTGTAAGCAGAGTACTCTTCGCGCAGAACCTTAAAGAGTCTGGAGTACTTGTCGCAAATACGGGGTGGCTGGGTTTTGATGAACGCATGAACGCTTCTACTGGTTGTCTTCCAGATAAGCTTCAATTTCTCCCTTGGTGTGGCCTGGGGCAGGTCAGAGAGGCAATGTTCCACTTCCCTGAGGTAATCTTCAGTGTTGGAGTTGTGGCTGTCGGGGTCAAATCGCTCGATGTCCTTTGTAAAGGAGTCAAGCTAGCACATACAGAGGCCAGGGGAACGGTTCCTCTCTGTCCTCCTTGACCTTTGGGGAGGTTCGCTGTCTGAGCTACTTGATGAGTTTGATGGAGGGGGATACCTCACATGGTACTCATCAGAAGAGGAGAAGGAAGAGAGAGTGTTCGTAGGTGGGGAATAAAAGGGAGAATTCTTATTCTCCCTTTTAATGGTCAGGAGCTTTGGGGGCCCCTCAAGTGCAGGTGGGCGTGATTCCGCTCCACCGGGATTGCAAGAGGGGGCAGCAACCTGGTGCTTTTGGTTTGGAAGGGGGGGGGCATTTGGCTATCGACCAAGAAATCTTCGGAGTCTGTGTCAGACTCGGCCCCTCTTTCAGCTACTGGCTCTGTTTCTGCCTTTGCCTCCATGGATAGTGCCTGAAGCACCGCTTGGGCCCTGGCATGCGTTTTGCGACTTTTTTCCATGGCCTGGTCAGTAGCAGCTCTCAGTTCAGCTAGCCAGAGTCTATTAGCGCACTTCCTTAGCAAATTGTTGTTAAGCTTGAGGTCATCAAACAGGGTCTGATTCATTGTGTCTAGCTGATTGCGGCTAGCACTCAGTTCTTTTTTCTTCCTCCGGAGCTTTTCCAGCTCCAAATGGGTATGTTGGTAATGGAGCAGAAATAACTTGCCTACCCCTTGGACGGTGACGGCACTGCGTTGGGGATTCTGCACGTGCCATTTCAAGCTGGCAATCCATGCCTGACACTCACCCTGGGTTAATTGCCCAAGTTCTCCCCTTCCCTTAGGAGAGATTTTGAGGAGATCAGAGATGAAGTCAGGCAGGGGTATACATTCCAGGGGAGGAGAGCTATCCTCCTTACCTCCTGGAATATGTGGGGAATTATGGCGGCTCATCCTGACTGCCTGGTTTGGGCACGGACCTATACTGTATGTAATAGGTGAGAGGCCGAGGGTTATGGAAACGGAGATCGCTGCCGCCCGATGCGCCACATACAGGTTGGGCCTGGTTAGTACTTGAGTGGGAGACTGCCTAGGAATACCAGGTACTGTAAGGCGTGGGAAGGACTTTGACTTGACTTTGAGACTGCTGTTGGTCAAGTTGCTTTTGTAAAATAGAAGGTGCCACCCCTTTACCTGCAGTGACTACCCGACAGGCCCCCTCAAGCTCAACATCTACTCCACAGTGGTAAAGCCTGACTCTAGCTTGTCCAGAGGGGTGCTCACCCTCCTCCAACCATCTAATGGCTTCATGTCGCAGTGCTATAAAAGAAACTTGGGGATTGTTTCGTACAATGCTCTTAAGCTCTCGTCTTAAAGAAACATCACGGACATGCTCCACAAACTGATCCCTCACAAGTATATCTGAATCAATCAACCTATTGGGATATGCACGTTTGATTTCTTCAATCAATGCCCACAGAGAGTGAGAAAATTCTTTTAAAGACTCCAACCTTTTGTTTTTGATCAAAAAACTGTCTTTGCAGGCTAACAAAGAAGGAGGAGGAACCATAGAGCTCTTTTAGAATTCTTAAAATTGTATCAGGATTCTCTCTTTCAGTTAGTGTGCGAAATCTGATTTCAGCTTTTGCTTCTCCTTCCAAATGATCATAAAGGAAGAGGGCCTTCACTCTGTTGGTCATATTCTTATCTCTTAAACATAATTCAACATTTTCTATCCAATCATATACTGATATCAGATTTAGATTTTGATCCTGAGAAGAAAGGGCATTTCCTCTCTCTCTGAATGTACACCACACATTCAGATACAGGGTGAGCAGACAAATTTGGTGAGGCCACATTGCTGCTGGAAGCAGTCCCACTAGCACTAACAGCAGGGTTAACAGTACCTCTTCCTTGACTGAGCTGTTCATTAGCCACTCGTAACCACTGTACCTCCTCCCAAAGGGTTAAAAGTTCCTCCTGCTCCCATTCACGCTCCTGCTTCAAACTCATTTTACCAGCTTTGTAGCAGACTAAAAAGAAAAACAAATGCAACAGAAGCACAACAAAGACAACAGGGCAACCATTGAACACTTGTCGCTGGCCTTCAGTTCGTCACAGGTTCATCTCTGCTGTCAATCGTCCTCTTCTGTTGTCCAGAGCCAGCCACTGCTTTAGTTTAAAAAAAAAAACCAAACAAAACTATATAAACAAGAATAATGCCTCAATATATCCTGCTGACTGCCAAAAATGTAGTACTTGACATGCAGAATACCATGGACTATGCCACCCCTTATCTGGGTGGGGGAAACCCCTCAACTCTGCAGTGTGACTGATGCGAAACCTTCCCCACAAAGGAACAGTTTACAAGAGGCATATCTATGAGCAGTTCAAATTTATTACAAATTAGTATAAATACAATTAAATGATGTGAAAGACAGGAACAAGGACAATGGAGGGCAACTGGCTGGGACTCCTCAAAGTAATAAGGTCGGATCAGCACACACAGCTCCCATCTCAGGTGGCCCCAGTGAGAGAGAGGAAAGAGGCAGCAAAACCCACACCACACAAGCATGCACACAGCAAGCACTGCACACACACACGTGCAATAGCTGTGAATATCACTACAATATGACACACTGTGTTGTATATTACCAGTACACACCAAGATAGAAGTGTCCCCTCTCAGTACAGCCCCCCACAGAAAGGAGCTAGTCAGGTGCGGATCCGGCCCTGTACAGAGAGAACCTACATGGAGACAAAAGCAGGAGAACAGCCAGCTCCCAGTACAACAATAGACTAAAGTTAAAGCTTATGTACAGTATAACTACGGGGCAATATTTACCCAGGTAGAAACACTCAGGGCAAGTAAATACTGTGGCTATTTGAAGACAGCCAAAGCAGCCAAACAAACAAACAAGCAAACAAAACACCACAAAAAAGGCATGAACTAACAGTAAAACAGTGACTGGCCTGGTTTTGCAAGAGCGTTCAGTGCTCCCCCACAGCACAGTAACACGGGAGCAAAATGGAACATTCCAGTGCAAATCAATGTCTGTAGCCCAGCTACTCAATAGGTGGTCAAGTCTTTAAAATCAGGCAGTCACCTCTGTGTCCTCCATGAAGTGGAACACAAAGCACTCACCCTGCATAACAGGGGAACCCAGACACAATGGCAAATGGCAGGAGGAAGCCAAACTTTATAACTTCCTAGTTGGTCATGTGACAAAACAAGCAGCCACACAAATCAAAGCCCTGCATTATCAGTGCAGGTAGCCACACACAGATCCCCACACACACCCCCTTCAAAATGAATTGTCATCCCGACGACCAAATATACTCAAAATCTAGGCTCCATCCCATCAGCCTTGGACTCAAAGAGAGCAGCAGCCCCCACTACACCCAGACTGGCATTAGTCACTGTAGACCTTGGCAGATTATAGGGGTTTGTGTGTTGTCCAGCCGTCATACGCTGGGTCCGTCTTGGTTGGGGAGGCCCCTGTTCATTCTGGGGTGGGTTGGAATCACCACCAGTTCCCGCTTCATCAATTGATGTGGATGATGCCATACTTAAATCCGTCTGTGGTGCCTCTGGCATGAGGGCCATTTGCTGGGGGTTTGCCTCATCTATCCACACTAGGATGTTCTCAGCACTGCTGGTTGAGTCGTGTTCTGGGCAGCTGGGTCTCGGGGTTGATTGAGAAGCTTCAGACCTAATGGGCAAAGTTTCCAGTTGTGATGCCCGCATCTCAAATCTGTTGACTTGCCTCACATTGCCAGTTCCATCTGCCAGTACGACCGTATAGGGCCCACCTGGCTCCGTTGGTACTTTAACAACCTGATAAAGGACTGGTGACCAGACATCCTGAAGCTTGTGCCAACCATGGTGGCAATGGTCCTTCAAATAGACTAACTGACCTTCTTTAAATCCCGGGTCACATACCTGTTGGTTATGACTCTGTTGCCGATACTCCGCTGCCTCCTCCAGGTTTCTCCTTGCCAGGTCCCATGTTACCTGCAGCCGTTCTTGGTGCTGTAGGACCCATTCATCCTGGGGGCTTGTGGACAGGTGTGCCATATCCACCCCCAAGAGAAAATCCGCAGGGAGTTGGGGCGGTACCCCAAACATTAAGGAGTAGGGAGAGTGACCTGTAGAGCGATGGGTTGTGGTGTTATATGCCCAAACCAACTGGGAAATATATTGTGGCCATGTCCACTTCTTTACAGGGGGCAGGGAGTGGAACAGGTCATGAAGAGTCCTGTTGAACCTTTCACATTGGCCATTTCCTTGGGGATGGTATGCCGTTGTCCTTGACTTCTCAATCCCATATAGTTTACACAGCTGGCCAATGAGCGCACTCTCAAAGTTTCTCTTTTGGTCAGAGTGAATTCGCTTAGGCACTCTGTACCGGTAGAACCAGTAATCAACTAAAACTCTTGCCACTGTGACTGCACTCTGATCCTTGGTTGGAACAGCTTTAGTGTACTTAGAAAAAACATCCGTCATAACCAGGACATTTTCTCTACGGTCTGTTGCAGGTTCAAGGAGTGTGAAATCTATAGCAAGCACCTCTAAAGGTTGGCTAGCCAAAAGGACGCCCTGATAAGTCTTCACCCTCGGCTGAACAGCTTTTGAAAGGATGCAGCGCTGACAGTTCTGACAGTACTTCTCAATTTCGGTCCCCATCCCTGGCCAGTAACATCTCTGCCTTACCAGGTCGGTGGTCCGTCGCACTCCCTGATGCCCATGTTGGTTGTGAAGGCTATTCAGGACTTCCTGGTGGAGACAGAAGGGCAGGAGAAGCTGGAGGTATGGTTCACCATGAGGAGCTGTTACCTTCCTGTAGAGTAGGCCATCCCTTTCAACGATCCGGTCCCACTGCCGAAACAGACGCTGGACATCTGCATGGAAGGTTGCCCTTTGCTCCTTGCTAGGTGGCCTTCCTTGTTTCCAATACAGCAGAAAGTCCTTCAGAACAGGATCCGCCCCCTGCAGGTGTACCAATTCGGTGATAGATCGACTGGGAAGAACTCCAATTTGATGTAAAAATGCTCCTTCAGGCTGTTCAGGAGCTGGCAAAAGAGCAGAGTCCAACCTTGTCTTGGCCGGATCACTGTATTGACAGGAAAGAGAGTCAGCATTGGCATTACTTCGGCCAGGCCGATAGTGCACAGTAAAGTCAAAAGCTGCTAATTGAGCAGCCCACCGTTGTTCAGTTGCACCTAACTTCAAAGTTTGAAAATGACTTAAAGGATTATTACCTGTATAAACAGTGCACTTACTGCCAAGCAAATACTCTCTAAACTTCTCAGATATTGCCCACTTTAAAGCAAGGAACCCCAACTTCATGGAGCTATAATTCTCCATGTTGCGCTCGGACCCCCGTAATGAGCGACTAGCATATGCCACCGGTCTTAGTTTACCTTGTTGTTCCTGAGATAAGACCACACCCAGCCCTTGATGACTCGCATCTACCTCCAAGACAAAGGGCTTGGTGAAGTCCGCAAAAGCCAAGACTGGGGCACTGGTGAGCATCCTCTTCAACTCACTGAAACTTCTCTCACACTCCTCTGTCCACATACTGGGCAGAATTTCAGCTGGCCTCTTCCTGTTCATCTTGGCAGTCTTGATGACATTTGCCACCAGTTGATGGAGGGGTGCAGCCAACTGTGCAAACCCCTTAACGAAGCGCCGGTAGTAGCTGCAGAATCCAAGAAATGACCGTACTTTGGTCACATCACAGGGCTGCTTCCAGTCACTCACGACTGATATCTTCTCAGGATCTGTAGCCACTCCTTCTCTGGAGACCCGATGACCCAGATACTGCACCTCGGTCTGGAAAAAACGGCATTTGCTCAGCTTGGCCTTCAACCCCTTCTGGCTGAGTTGGCTCAGGACCATCTCCAGGCTCTGTAAGTGCTGTTCTACTGAGGACGAAAAGATTATAACATCATCGAGATATAAAAGAACTGAATGAAAGCTCTGATCTCCAAATATTCGCTCCATGAGCCTTTGAAATGTTCCAGGAGCACTACATAAACCAAAAGGCATTCGCTCAAACTCGAAAAGAACAAAAGGTGTACAGAATGCAGTCTTTGCTTTGTCTTCCTCAGCAACAGCTACTTGATTGTAGCCGCTGGCTAGATCCAGTGTTGAAAACCACTGAGCACCTGCCAGTGCGTCCAACGATTCCTTGATTCGACGCAGGGGATAAGCGTCCTTCCGTGTCTTCGCATTAAGCTGTCAATAATCAACACACATCCTTAACTCCCCAGACTTCTTTTGCACCAAGACAATAGGTGATGCGTAAGGGCTGCTGCTCTCCCTGATAACTTTACTTTCAAGGAGCTGCTTAATGTGATCTTTTACAGCCTGCCACTGAGTAGGAGGTATACATCTGTATCTTTGTCAAACTGGAACATTGTCTAAGAGAGGTATTTCATGTACAATTTCATTAGTGCATCCTAGATCCCCATCATGTTTGGCAAAAACACTACTATATTTCCCCAAGAGCTCCCTCACCTGTTTTTTCATCTGCCGGTGAAAGCCATGGCCATTTAAGAGCTGCAATGGTTTCTGAGATAGAGGCTGGAGACCCCATTATAGAACATATACTGACACAAGCAACCTCTTCATTCTCCCCCTCGAAGCTAAACTGTTGCCCATCTATGCCAGTAACTGAGTGCAACATCCCTAACACTTGCTTTGAATGGACAGTAGCTCCTGTGGCTCCCACATTGACTATAGGGACATAAGTCACACCATTAAAAACATTAACTAAGGCTGGAGACAACAACAAGCCAGGTGCAAGGTTGGAGCCCCCTGGCTCTAACAACATAGTGGTGGATGATGTATAAGGAACTCTGGGGCCAGTAAACTTAACAAATTTAAGTGACCCAGCTGGTATGAACTCCCCTGTCTTCTCAAAGACACGAACCTGACCCTCAGGAATTAGTGGACAAACTTCTTGCCGATGGCAATGGCGAAGGGCTGACTCCCAGCATGGTTCTGCTTGAATGGCTGACAAAGAGGCAAATAAAGACTCTCCCTGATGTACAAATAACTCGCTATAGCACTTATTAATAACATTAATCCCCAACAATCCAGGGGTGGATGGTGATGTGCAAGGAGAGTCTTTCACCACCAAAACCCCATGACCTGGAATAGTTCTACCCAGTACTCTGATGTCCAACTCCAAGTACCCAACATAGGGAATGTCTAAGCCATTGGCTGCCTTTAAAGCCAACCACCCACATGACCTAAGCCTAGATGCACCCCAGTGTTGGAAAGACTCTTTAAAAAATGATTCGGTGATAGTAGTTACCATGGAACCAGTATCCAGGAGGCACTTCACTTTAACTCCCCCCATGTCTACCTCCACTACAGGGCAACTACCTATCAATGGTTTAGAAATATTTGACAGAGGTAGAGGCTGCTTAGAGGAGACAGTATTAGTGGGGTCATTAACATGCTCACTACGATGCATACCTGAGGGTCCCGCACTGGCTGGAGCAGGATTTTCTTCAGGTTGAAGGTTAGGCAGACTGGATGTCCATGGCCTTGGCCCCTGGCGACACTGGCGTAGGACATGTCCAGGCTTATGACAGCGGAGACATATGGGCAAACCTTCTGTGGTAAATTGGTAACTTGGGTTATGGGAACGAGAAGCAGGTTGGTTTAGCACAGATTCTACCTTAGACAAACTCTTAAGAATTTTATCAATCTGAGACTGCTGTTGGTACCGACTAGTGGCCTAGTGGTAGCGTGTCCACCTCTCGATCGGGAGATCGTGAGTTCTATTCACGGTCGGGTCATACCAAAGACCATCATAAAAATGGTACCTACCGCCATCTGGCAAGGCACGCTGCAATACAGATGTGCATGGGGAGTTAAACTCTCGTGGTTACCAGAGGACTAGCCCCCCACTGTAACCCTAGCTATGTAATAGGCGAGAGGCCAAGGGCTATGGAAACGGAGATCGGCGCCGCCCTATGTGCCACATGGCGTGGGAAGGACTTTGATTTGATCTTTTTTCAAACTGTTAGCAAAGAGATAAGTGCAGAACATTAGCATTTCTGGGTATTTTGGCAGTTGTTCTGGGTGACTACACCAGTTAGAGAATGTATCTGTCCCCAACATTTTGAAGGATTTTTGTCAAATAATGTAAATTCCAAGACATTTGAATGGTTTCCTCACAGAAATGCACTAGAAAATGGCCGAGTCTCCAATCAGTGCACTGAACACATAAATATCCGTCGATTTGAGACGCACCCCTTGGATGAGCTCAGGCTGGTCTTGTGGAAAATCCGGAGCGGATCAGGATCAGGATCAGGAGTGATCTGAACTGATATTTAATTATCACTACATATCGGTTTTAAACCTTCAAATGCTGAATGAACCGAAAGAGCTGGAAGCTTGAGAAAAATGAAGAGAACAAAGAGACAAATGAAAGGAGGGAAGATAGATAAGGAGTTAGTGAATATAAAAACCGGGTAAATACTGTAGAGATGATCAAGAAGTAAGTGCAAGTGAAATAAATGATTTGTTTTTACAGGGCCAGGAAAATGGTGAATTTAATGATGCTAATTTGATTCTGACAGACATGGAAGGATTATCAGATAACTAGAAAGAGATGCCAAATAGGATCAAGGAAATGTACAATAAGGGTGAGCATAAAGAATCAGGATATAATTTTAAATGAATTGATCGAAGAAAGCTAACTGAAGTTACAGGAAAAGTTAATGAGATACTAAATTGTGTTCAAACAGATAACATCACAGAGATCAATAACTTGTTAAATGCAGTGAAAGTATATGTGGCAGAAAAACTTGGACTGAAGGAAAGTAGGGTTAAAAGTGACAGGAATAGTGCTCCATGGTGGAAAAAAGAGAACAGAGACAGCAATCAAAAGAATTCACAAATTCTTGTCATCTGAGGGAGTTTTTCCTTGCCACCATCACCACAGGCATGCTCATTGGGGATAGATTAGGGATAAAATTAGCTCATATTTTAAGTCTTTCAAATTCTGTAAAGCTGCTTTGCGACAATGTTTATTGTTAAAAGCGCTATACAAATAAACTTGACTTGACTTGAC
>JANZXU010000023.1:25015797-25035033 GCA_027576215.1 Amissidens hainesi | reverse complement strand
GGCCGACAATTGGAGTTGGAGACAGAGTCCTTGTGGCTAACAAAAAAAAAGAGAGAGGAAAGCGAAAAGTGGCTGACAGGTGGGAGTCTACTATTTACACGGTGACTGAGCTGAACCCTCAAACACACACATATAAAATACAAGACACCATCACAGGGAATGAGAGGGTTGTCCATCATAACCTACTGATGTTAGTTAATTTTCTTCCAGTTCAAGACATGCAACAGTCCTCTCCTCAGTCCGATCTCTCAATGTCCTCTGCACAATCCTCCGTCTCTGCTTGTTCCACAATGCTCAGTCACACTGTGTCCGAAGGTTCTCAAGATCGAGTGCCTGCTCAGCCAACTCTGTCTCATTGTGCAGAGGACGATGTGTATAGCCTTGTAGGTATCTCAGGCCCCAACAATTACTCGGACGTCTCACCTGCGTCAGGGCAGAGGACCAGGGAATGGGTACGTCACCTGAACTCTCGGAATTATGATCAATCTGAATGCTCTGTCACCTCTCACACTGACAACACTGTTGTTAGGGATGACATTTCGTCTGTTAGTGATCATGACACTGTTCAGTCTGTGGTGACTTCTGTCTCTGTAGGTGACGTTGGACGCACTGATCAACCCGAGTCTGCACCACACCGCACTACACGTTTGGTTCGTGTTGTACGACCAGTCAACAGGCTTCTTCACACTATAGCTAGACAGGATGCTACTAGACACCTGCAGCGTCATATTCAGACTATGCGCAACACTGTAGTTCAAGCTCTTAGGGCATGATTTTTTTTTCTCTCTCATCTATTGCACTAATGTTTCGACTACTTTTGATTCTTTATTTTAGGAATGTATAGTGAAAAAATTTCAGACTGCACACCAACGAGTAATACTCAGTGTCGTTGCCTTAAGGGCTTTTTTGCTTTGGACTCAACAAACAAAAGATGCAGGTGCAATCGTGGTTCAGGGATCAAGGTTTTAGGTAATAATATACCTTATTTTATCTCCCCAATATATTATTTTTTTAACCTTAAAATTTTTACAACACTCTAATATATTTAATGTTCCTAATATATTTATATCTGCATCCTCAAAAGGATTTTCTATAGAATTAGGTACGCTTATTTGTGCTGCTTGATGGCATACTACGTCAAACTTTTCATTTTCAAATATATCTTTTATTCCATTATCTCTTATATCTATTTTATATAGCTTAGCTTTATAATTAACATTTAATTCTTTACCATGTGACATATTATCTATTATACAAACTTCATGACCTAAAGATATATATTCATCAACAATATTAGATCCTATAAATCCTGCTCCACCAGTAACTAAAATTTTCATAATTAATTCTCCTTTTAAAGTAAGTATCTAAGCTTTTGTACAATATTTTTTATTAATGATTACTTTTTTTATTAGTTTGAACTTAATTAATTGATAATATAATAAATTTTATTATATTAAACGATTACATATTTTATAGATTCTATAATTAACACTCAATCCCTTTATTTGAAGTAAAATTTGTTTATTTGTTAATATTACCTTATAAATTTAAACAAATTGATTAAAAATCATAAAAAATCATCACATTTATAAATAGTAAATGTGATGATTTTTTATACTAACTTAAATTAGTTTATGTTTTATTTTATTCTGTTCCAAGGTTCAGTTTTTAAATAATCTATAAAAGGCTCTCTTAAATTTTCTTTTCTTAAAGCATATTCAACAGTTGCTTGTAAAAAGCCTAATTTATCTCCAACATCATATCTTCTACCTTCAAATGTATAAGCATACATTGCTTCTTCTGATATTAATGTTTTTAAAGCATCTGTAAGTTGAATTTCTCCACCTTTGCCTGGTTTAGTATGTTCAAGTATATCAAATATTTTAGGTGTAACAATATATCTACCTAATATAGCGACATTACTCGGTGCTTCATCTAAGTTAGGTTTTTCAACTAAATCCTTGACTTTATAAACTCTATCTTCTATATGAATTCCATTAACAATACCATATTTATTTACATCTTCATGAGGAACCTCTTGAACGCCTAATATTGTAGTTTTATATTCATCAAAACAATCTATTAATTGTTTTAAACATGGTTCTTCACTATGTACAACATCATCCCCAAGTAAAACTGCAAAAGGTTCATTTCCAACGAAAGTTTTAGCACAATGTATAGCATGTCCTAATCCTCTCGGCTCTTTTTGTCTAACATAATGTATATCTACTAAATCACTTATATCTCTTACTAATTCTAAAAGTTCACTCTTTCCGCTTTTCTCAAGTTCAATTTCAAGTTCAACAGATTTATCAAAATGATCCTCTATACACTTTTTATTTCTTCCTGTTATAATAAGAATTTCCTCTATTCCTGAATTAACAGCCTCTTCAATTATGTATTGAATTGTTGGTTTATCAACAATTGGTAACATTTCTTTAGGTTGAGCTTTAGTTGCTGGTAAAAATCTTGTCCCAAGACCAGCTGCTGGTATTATAGCCTTTTTAACCTTCATAAGTACTCCTCCAATCATTTTACTTATATAATTTTAACATAAATGGTTTATTTAATAAATCTATTACTAAAATATTCTATATACTTATATACCACATACTATCACATTTATAAACATATCAAATATTTTATTGAAAATTTTTACAATACACCTCTTTATATTGCTATTAATTTATATTAAAATTAACATAAAGGGTTTATTTAGGGAGGTTTTTTATATGTTAAATTTTACTTATTGTAATCCTACAAAGATAATTTTTGGGAAAGATACTATAAAAAATTTAGGTATTAATTTAAAATTATATAATATAAAAAATGTTTTACTTCTATATGGTCAAGGTTCAATATTTAAAAACGGAGTTTATAATGAAGCTATTAAATCACTTAAAGATAATAATATACATTTTATTGAACTTTCAGGTGTTAAACCAAATCCAAGACTTTCTAAAGTAAAAGAAGGTATTAAGATTATAAAAGAAAATGCACTTCAAGGTATTATAGCTATTGGTGGAGGAAGCGTTATAGATTCTGCAAAAGCTATATCTGCTGGTTCTTGTTATGAAGGAGATGTTTGGGAGTTATTTGAGAAGAAAGGTAACATAACTAAATCATTGCCTATTTTCACTATATTAACCATATCTGCTACAGGTTCAGAAATGAATTCAGGTGGAGTAATTACAAACGAAATCGAAGGTAAGAAATGGGCTTTTGGTTCACCTTTATTATATCCTAAAGTTTCAATAATCGACCCTTCAATTCAAAGTTCATTGCCTAATATACAAACAGCTAATGGATGTGCAGATGCCATCAGCCATGTTTTAGAATTATATCTTGATGGTACAAAAAATACAGATATTCTTGATGAACTTTCACTTGGAATAATAAAAACTTTAATAAAGCACACTAGAATACTCCTTAAAGATAATACTAACTATGATTCAAGATGTGAATTTGTTTGGTCTGCAACTCTAGCTTTAAATGGAATGAATGGAACTGGAAGAATTGGAGATTGGTCAAGCCACCAAATAGAACATTCTTTAAGTGTTTTAAATGATATTTCTCATGGTTCAGGTTTATCCATAGTAATGCCTGCTTGGATGGAATATTTAAAAGAAGACTGTTTAGATAAACTTATTAAACTTGGAGAAAATGTTTTTGATATAAAAGATGGTACAGATATTGAAAAAGCAGAAAACTCAATTTTAGCTCTTAAAGACTTCTATAAAGAAATTGGTCTTCCAACTACTTTAAGAGATGCTAATGTAAAAAAAGAAGATATATCATTTATAGCTGAAAATGCTTCTATGCTTTGTCCTTTAGGAACTCTAAAAAAATTATATAAAGAAGATATTTATAATATTTTGAATATATCTTATTAGTTGTTAAAGTCCTAAAAATATACAAAATATTTTTAGGACTTTTTTATAAATTAATCACATTTGCATTTAAATATCTAACTTCCTCTTCATCATGAGTAACTATTATTATTGTTTGATTTTGTTTATTCCAAATTTCTAATATTCTATCTATTATTCTATACTTTAAATTATTATCTAATCCTTTAAAAGGCTCATCTAAAATTAATATATCACTTTCATAAGAAAGCGCTCTTGCCATAGATACACGTCTTTTCATACCACCACTTAATTGACTTGGAAAAAACTCTTCATAATCTTTTAACTCAACAAGATTAATAAAATTGTTTATTATATTTTTCATTTCTTTATCAGATTTATACGACTTTAATACAAATTCTATATTTTGATAAACATTTAGCCAGGGAATTAATCTATCTTCTTGAAACATATAGGATATTTTATTGCTATATCTAAAAAATTCTCCTTTATCTTCTTTTATAATTCCTGCAATTAAATTTAAAATTGTGGTTTTTCCTTTACCCGATGAACCTAATATACAATTTATTTTATTTTTAGGTAATGATAAATTTAAATTTTTTAACACCTCAAGCTTATCAAAGTTTTTAGAAACATTTTCTAAAATAACAGCATATTCTTCTTTATTAAAATCCAAACTTATTCACTCCTATTATATAAGTTTTTATCAAACCTTTTTTCTATATAAACTTTAAATAATAATTCAAAGGAAAAGCTTAATAACACCACTGTTATAGTCCAAGCAAATAATTTATCCGTTTCTAAAAGAGATTTGGCATTTAAAAGGTTTATTCCAATAGAATATTTAGGGGTGCTTAAAACTTCAGATGCTACAGATACTTTCCACCCAAGACCTAAACACATAAGTATTCCCGATACTAAATATGGCTTTATCCATGGAAGATAAATATCTCTTAAAATATATTTTTGCTTTACATTAAATAGCTTTGCCATATCTATTAAGTTTTTATCCACAGTTTTTATTCCTTCTAAAGTATTCGTATATATTATAGGAAAACATATTAAAACACCAGTAAATATAGCTACATTACTAGACTTAAACCACAAAAGTGCTAATATTATAATAGACATTACTGGAGTTGCTTTAACTACAACCATAAAAGGTTTTAATATTTCTTCAAATAGTTTATTAATCCCTGAAATAACTCCTAATATTATTCCTAATCCTATTGATATAAATACTCCTATTAGAACTCTTAAAACACTTGAAGATACACTAATCCAAAATTCACTTTCTTTAAATAATTGCAATAAACTTTTAAAAACAGAAAAAGGAGATGGAATAAGTAAATTATTATTAACAAAAAAGGAGCTAAGCTCCCATAAGCCAATCCAAAAAATTAATATTAATATTTTTCTAACTAGCTTTATAATAGAAGCTTGCATCTGGTAACTTTCCTCCAATAGTCTTTGGGTTATACTCCATTAACACATTTAAGAAACCTTCCATTGCATTTTTTCCTTCTTCCCCATCAATAAATACTATATTACATTTAGGAATTGCTTCTTGTGCGATTTTAGCATTAGGTATTATTCCGTACTTTTCTGCTAGTTCACCTGCATCTTTAGGATTTTCATTAGTAAATTTTATTGAAGCCTTATAATCCTTAAGAAATTTCTTTAAATCCGTAGGTCTTCTTTCAATAAAATCTTTTCTAAACACTAATGTTCCCATAACTAATTTACTTTTTCCTTCTGAAACTTTCTCCCACTCTTTTGATAAATCAATAGGTATGTTTAAATCTTTATCTTTAGATTTAGCTATTGTAACAAAAGGTTCTGGAAGCATTGCTAAATTAACTTCTTTTGATGCTACTGCTGTAGCTAACTCACTATGAGTTCCTTTATATTGAATATCTATATCTTTTTCTGGATCTATACCATTATTTTTTAATATGTATTTTAACGCATATTCAGGTACTGCTCCTTTACCAGTTGAATATAAAGTTTTTCCTTTTAAGTCTTTTACATTCTTTATTTCATTCCCATTTTCAACAATATATAAAACCCCTAATGTATTTATTGCAACAAATTCAACTTCCCCTTTAGTTTTATTATAAAGAACTGAAGCCATATTTGATGGAACCATAGCACCATCAACTTCACCATTAAGAACTTTTCCAACTAACTGGTCCGGAGAATCATAAACTGCTATATTATAATTATCTTTTTCATCTTCCATTAATTTTATAGCACCTAATCCTGTTGGTCCTTTTAATGTAGCAATCTTTATCTTTTCTACCCTCGATACATCAGGCACATCTTCTTTTTGCTTAGAAACTTTATTACAACCTAGTCCTAAAGTACTTAAAACACATATAATAATCATCAATAATAAAGATTTATGTTTTTTATTCATCTGATTACCTCCTATAAATATATTCCAAATAATCTTACAATAGTTATTATAATACATTATTCTTTATTTTTCACATTAATTAATATTGTATTCTTTGATTTATATTTTCTTTTTAATTTTATGGATAATTAGAGTTTTATATTCATCTTAAATTTTATTTAGACTAAAAGAAAAGATTAAGAATTTTCATTTTAAAAACCCTTAATCTAAAAACTACTATTATTCACTTTTTTAATTCCTTTAATCTAATTTTCCCACTATTTTTGTACCATGTAATTCATTTGCTTTAACATATTCACCAAAATCTTTACAATTATTTTTTGTAAGACCTCCACCTGGAACTATTATTATTCTATCTCCAGCTTTTTGTATTAAATCTTTTAAAACTTCTTTACCTTCAGTAGCATTTGTAATACCACCTTTAGTTAAAATCCTATCAACACCTATCTTAATAAGCTCTTCCATAGCTTCTTCCTTATTTAATATTTCATCAAAAGCCATGTGAAATGTAATATTCATAGGTTTAGCAAGATTGACAAGTTCTCTTACTCTTTCAATATCTATGGTCTTGTCCTTATTTAAAATTCCAAAAACAACACCATAAACATTTAAATACTTACATAATTCTATTTCTTTTTTCATTATGTTAAATTCTACTTCTGAATAAGTAAAATTTCCACCTCTTGGTCTTATCATAATCATTAAAGGAATATTTAGCATTTCTTTAGCTAAAGCTATAGTGCCATAACTAGGAGTTGTTCCACCTTCTATCATATTATCACAAAGCTCTACTCTATCAGCTCCAAACTTTTCAGCTTTCAATGCTTCTTCTAAACTTTTTACGCAAGCTTCATATTTAAACATTTTATTACACTCCTTAAATAATATAGTATATTCTCCATAATAATATTTTACCATTAATTAACATTTATTTGTAGCTTTTTATATAAATTTTACGATATCATATAATTTTTTTGCTTATATGCATAAAGTGCTTCATATTTTAAACTTATTTTCTCATATAAATGATTAATAAGTAACTATGAAGCACTTTTCTTAAATTATATTTTATAATTTATATGTATTATTTTCCTAAACAACACTTTTTGTATTTCTTACCACTACCACAAGGACATAATTCATTTCTTCCTATTTTATGTTCATTTCTAATTGGCATTTGTTTTTTATATTCATCTGCATCAAACATTCTGTTTTGGTTTTCCATCATTTGAAGTTCTCTTAATTGTTCAGTTAATTTAGCTATTTGCTCATTTGAAACCTCTTCAGCAGAAATATCTACTTTTTCTGAATCAACAGCACACTCTACAAATTTTTCATTTTCAAAAACTAGTACATCTTTAACTTCACTTGGAACTATTAAAGTTTCTTCTTTATCTATAATTCCTGTAAATACTATTCCTTTATCTCTTAAAGCTATAATATTCTCTAGTGATATATCTTCAGTAAATTTTTTAACTGAACCTTCTTCTATAATACTAGATACCAATTTCTTAGCTTCCTCATTTTCCAATTTTATAATTTCATTAGCTTTTTCTACTATATTAGTAACTATTACATCAATTAACTCATCTTTTTTAAGTTTACTAACACCTTTTATCTCATAATTTTTTACAATATTCTTTAATTCATCCTTAGTTAATCTTCCTAAGTGATATTGTAATGAAGTATTACTCTCCATATCTTTCCACATTTTTAATTCTTGTCCATTGTTTTCAACTGCCATTTAAATTTCTCCCTTCTAATACTTTTGCTTTATTAAAGTTTATTAACCTAGAATAAAGTTCTACCCCTTAAGTTAATCCTCAATTACACATTATTTTTATTTCCCATAAAAATCATATAAAAAGAAACTTAAGTTTAATGTTTAAGTTTCTTGAATATACAAAATAATACACTTTAAATTACTTACCTATATATATTATCCTAAAATCAAAAATTTTGCACCTTAATATGATAATAGCTTGTATATTTAATTATAATAACTTTTGTAATCTACTCTTAAAGATAACATATTTATTATAATTCTTCAATTTTTACCCTAAATTTATTAAAAAATAGAATCTTTAACTAATTTTTATCTTCTACAAACTATTAAAGATAAAATATTTCATATTTACTCTTTATATCTTTTTTCTTTTTACATTTATACATTTGAGTTTCTGCACTATTTCTTAATTTTCCAATATTTTTCATATCTTTAAAAGATACTATACACCCTATTGAGCAACTTACATTTACAATAAATTCGTTACAATTAACCTCTAAAGTTAATTTACCACATAAATTTTCTAAAAAGCATCTTGCTTCTTCTTCATTCTTAATGCTATTTTTATAAACCCCAAACTCATCTCCTGCAATTCTAAAAGCTAGCGTTTCATAATTTTGTATACTCTTTAGTTTATTTCCTATAACTTTAATTACCTTATCTCCAAAGTCATGCCCAAATCTATCATTAAAACTTTTAAAATTGTTTATATCTATAAATAAAAAAGCACATTTCCCATTTACGTTTTTATTTATTATTTTTTTAATTTCTTTCTCGTAATAATCTCTATTTACAAGTCCTGTTAAATTATCTATCCTTATTTTTTCCTCTAATTTATCTTTTTCTTTCATCTCTTGAGTAATATCAGTTATTATTGATATTATCTTTTTACTGCTTAATGAATGAATACATTGTTTAAAATACTTAACCTCTCCATTAATTAAAACTTTTTTAGGTTCCCTTAATATATTAGTTTTATCTTTATTTAAATAATCTTCTCTATTTAAATTTATCATTTTTAAAAATTCATCTAAGTTTATCTTTAAAGAACTATCAAAAATCAATCCATTTTTACATATTACTTTATGCGTTTTTAAGTTTATTTCAATTATATCTAAATTAGGATCTTCTTTTAAAATTCCATCTAGTTTTTTATTTATATCCATATTTTTCTTGCTTGTAATTATAAAAATTATACTCGCAATCAAGCTACCAACAAATATTATAAACGCAAACTTATAACACTGTTTACGATTATAAATAGCCTTTATGTATTTTTTTTGCATATAATCTTTCATGTTATTCCATTGCAACCTATTTATCCTTTTTTCTATGTAATATATTTTATTAACTTTTTTTAATATATTATCTAACGTTTTATTTCTTGCAGATAAATAGTAGATTGCTGGAATATCTAATTCCTTAAATTCTATTAAATTTTTCCCCTCATCTTTTAAAGTATAATAATCAAAAGTAGGTCTTTCCATCAAAATAAAATTAACCTTATGATTTTTTAAACTCTTTATCGCTTGATTTATATTTTCATAATATTCTATTTTGTTTTGTAGTAACTCACTATTATTATCTAATTTTATTTGTTTAGGAATCCCTATAATATTTTTATCCGTTCTTGCAATATATCTTAAACCTGGATCTAAATTATTATCATTGTATAAAACTAATATTAAATTAGATCTATGTATTGCATTGAAAAGATTATTATTTTTTTTATATGATATTTTTTCTTCTATTAAATTATCATCTTTTAAATTATCATCTTTAGACGAAATATATTCTATGTTTGTTTCACTTAACTTGCCAAATATATTCATAAAGTAATATAATAATCCATTAACTTTATTTGTTTCCTCATATAATATTGGAAAAGAATTTTTAGTAGCTAAAACTTTTATAACTTTATTATTTTTTAAATACTTTTTTTCTTCACTACTCAAAGATTTATAAAAGGCTTTTTTTATTTTTTCTTTACAGTCTTTTTCACTATTAAAAAAATCATTAACCAAATCAACATCATTACAAATATTATTATTTATAATATCTATAAGTTTATAGTACTTTGGATTTGCACTAGCTATTCCTTCTTTCCAACTCCAATTACATCTATTTTCAGCTAAGGTTAAGTCATCATATAAAAGAATTTCAAATCTATTTTCTTTATCAGATATCCCAATATCTATCTCTTCCGCTTTTAATGCTTTCGCCATATCATTAAAATTCTTATATAATTTAATATTATTATTTCTACTTAAAAGTTGTATTGGATAATTTTTTATTTCTTTTTTATCTATAATACCCACTTTTTTATTAGCTAATTGATTTAAATTATAATTACTTTTATTTTTATTTCTACAAACTATTATTATATTATTTAATAAATTATAATTTAAATATTTTATCTTAGGATTATCCTCCACACTTGCATTTTCTAAAAAATCTATTTTTTGGGATAACAATTGATTTATACCCTCTTCTTCACTTACTTTCTTTACTTTTACATTTAACTTAAATTCATTTTTTAGGTATTTAACCAAATGTGCTTCCTTAAAATCTTGTAAGCTTTCACCTTTATTTTGAACCCCTATAGTAATAACATCTTTTCTTATTTCTTTTAAATAATTTTTATCACTAACTTCTATACCTCTAACATTTATGTTAATACACATAAACAATAAAATAAAAATAAATAATCTTTTTTTCATAAACCACCTTATAATAAAAGGAATGACAAAAAACTTGCCACTCCTTACAATTAATTAAGCTTAATTAATTTTATTTATAAATGCTTTTAAAGCATCTTCCCAATTTCTCATCTCATCACCAACTGTGCATCTTAGCATCATATTGTCTAATGATGAAAACTCAGGTCTTTTAGCAGGTCTTTTATACTTCTCAGATGTACAAGAATTAACTTTACAATCAATTTTAGCATACTCTATAATCTTACATGCAAAATCATACCATGAACATTCTCCAGTTCCTGTGCAATGATAAACTCCATATTCTTCTGTTCCTATTAACTTTAATATATGATGAGCTAAATCTTCTGCATTAGTAGGATTTCCTCTTTGGTCATCAACAACCTTAAGCTCTTCTCTATCTTTTCCCGCCTTCATTATTGTATAAACAAAATTATTTCCCTCATATCCGTAAAGCCATGCAGTTCTAACTATAAAATGTTTTGATGAAAAATCTTTAACAAAATTTTCTCCAGCGAGCTTTGTCTTTCCATAAACACTATATGGTCTTGTTTCATCATATTCTTTTAAAGCTACTGTTCCAACTCCAGAAAATACATAATCAGTTGAAACTTGTACTAGTTTTGCTCCAATCTCTTCACAAATCATAGCTAAGTTTCTTGGGCCTATTGCATTAACTTTAAAAGCTATATCTTCATTTTCTTCACAGCCATCAACATTTGTAAAAGCTGCAGAATTTATAACAACCTCTGGCTTTTCTCTATGTAACCATTCCTTAACAGCTTCTAAATTAGTTATATCTAATTCATCAACATCAACTGCAACTACTTTCGCTTCTCTAACTTCACTTGAAATTTCTCCAATTTCTGATTTCCCATTATTAATAATATTAGTTAATTGTTTTCCTAACTGACCTTTTCCACCAGTTATTAATATCTTCATAAAAAAACACCACTCTCTTAAATTAAATATATAAGGCTTTTTTAACCCACTTAGCAATCTTTAAAAGCACCATTAAAACTGATGCAACAAGAACAACATAAATATAATACATACAAATATTTGTCTTATAAAAAACATCTATTAAATATAATACTGGAAAAGTTAATGAAAAGTTTGGAAATAACACAAAGTTTGCCCACACTTCAATAATTATATATCTTAAAGTTATTTTCTTTTCACCACTTGAACTTCCAGTATTTTTTTCTGTTCTCTCTTTTAATGTTTGTTCAAGTAAAAGCATATTTCTAAACATTAAGTTTGCAGATATAAGCCCCAAGAAAATAAATAAAATCTTAGTAGTATTATATCTACCTAATTGAATCATTGATATAGCAAAAGCTAAATTAAAAAATGGATGATTTAAAACATGAGCAACAAAATCTATTTCTTTTCCAACTAAAGAAAATCTTTTAGTTATTCTAGCAACTTCCCCATCACTACAATCTAATATATACCAAAGATATATAAATAATAATCCTATTACTTTACACCAAATATTATTAAAAGCAAAAGTTATTGCACCAACAAGACCAGATAACATCATTAGTCCTGTTATTTGATTTGGAATAAGTTTAAGCTTTAAAAAAAGCATTGTAAATAAAGGCGATATAGCAGTACATATATAATCTACATATATTCTAGTCGCACAGTATTGATAATTTTTCTTTATCTCATTATAAGTCATTTTTAACTCCTATTAATTTAACTGAATTGTTAAATTTCCTTCTTCATTTGCAGTAAGTTGCATTAAAAGTTCTTTTACAGTATCAAATTTTATTTCACTAGTAACCGATTCAAACATCTTGCTAGATTCAAGTTGGAAAATCTGTGCTGGATCAACTTGTTTATATGATCTTAAATTAATGCCTTGTCTTAAATAAGCAACATCCTCTAAATAATCAATCCAAAGTCTATCAACGTTTCTAAGTAGAGTAGCTCTTTCAATCTCATTTAAAATTTCCTTACCTATTCTTGTCTCATAATCATCATACATTTCTTTTATATCTTTAATTATAATATCATATATTTCATCTAAACATAATTTTTTATATTTATCAAAGTCATCATGATTTTTAATATAATTAAATTGAATAAGAGTTTCCTCTACCTTTTTCAATCCTTTTTCATAAACTTCATCATCTTCAATATCTAAGTTTTCAAATATTAATCTCTTTATAACATCTTCAAACATATTATTAATATATGAGCTTACATCATCCTTATCTAAAACTTCATTTCTTTGCTTATAAATAACTTCTCTTTGCTTATTTATTGCATCATCATACTTAACAATATTTTTTCTAGCTCCATAATGATCACCTTCAACAGCTTTTTGAGCATTAATTACAGCTTTATCTATAAACTTAGGATTTAATGGCTTGCTCTCATCCTCTATAAGTTTTTCAACAAGTTTTTTATATTTTTCAGATATATAATTTTTAACAACATCATCCTCTAGTGATAAGAAGAAAATAGATTCACCAGGGTCCCCTTGTCTTCCTGAACGACCTTTAAGCTGATTATCAACTCTTCTCGAATCATGCTTTTCTGTTCCTATAACCTTTAAACCACCTAAATCATAAGATTCCTTATCAAGTTTAATATCAGTCCCTCTACCTGCCATATTAGTTGCAATAGTAACAGCCTTAACTTTACCAGCTCTTTCAACTATTTTAGCTTCCTCTTCATGATTTTTAGCATTTAAAACAAGATGTGGTATTCTCTTTCTTTTTAAAAGGAAAGATATATCTTCTGATTTTTGAATACTAGCAGTACCTACTAACACTGGTTGTCCTTTTTTATAACTCTCTTCAACTTCTCTGACAATCGCATGATACTTACTTCCTAATGTCTTATAAACAACAAAGGATTTATCAATCCTTTGTATAGGTTTATTAGTAGGAATAACAACTACATCAACACCATATATCTCTCTAAACTCTTCCTCTTCAGTTACAACTGTACCACTCATACCAGATAATTTATTATATATTTTAAATAAATTTTGAAGTGTAATTGTAGCTAAGGTTTTAGATTCTGGTTTTATCTCAACACCCTCTTTAGCTTCTATAGCTTGGTGAAGTCCGTCAGAAAATCTTCTACCCTCCATTACTCTTCCCGTAAAGGTATCAACTATTAAAATTTCACCCTTAGCATCTTCTATATAATCTCTATCTCTATGCATCATAAAATTAGCCTTTAAGGCTTGTGAAACATGATGTTGTAATCTGTTATGCTCTAAATCTGCATAGTTTTCTATATCAAAATATTCTTCAAGTCTTGTCATTCCATTTTCTGTCAAAATAGCAACTTTACGCTTTTCATCAAGTTCTACATCTTTGTTTTTATCTAAAGACTTAACAAACCTATCTATCTTAACATAATAATCAGTAGATTCATCTCCAGGACCTGATATTATTAAAGGAGTTCTAGCTTCATCAATAAGTATTGAATCTATTTCATCTACAACAACATAATTTAGTCCTCTTTGAACTCTCTCTTCTCTATTTAAAACCATGTTATCTCTTAAATAGTCAAAACCAATTTCACTATTAATTCCATAAACTATATCACATTTATAAACTTCTCTTCTCTCATCTGGAGACATATCATGTAAAATAACTCCTGTTGTTAAACCTAAAAACTCATGTACTTTCCCCATCTCTTCTTGGTCTCTTTTTGCAAGATATTCATTTGTAGTAACAACATGAACGCCTTTACCATTAAGAGCATTTAAATACGCTGGTAAAGTAGATACCAAAGTTTTTCCTTCTCCAGTTTTCATCTCAGCAATTCTTCCTTGGTGAAGTATTATTCCCCCCATAAGCTGAACATCATAATGCTTTATTCCAAGTACCCTAAAGGATGCCTCTCTAACAACAGCAAAAGCTTCAACTAAAATATCATCTAAACTCTCATCTTTATCTAATCTTTCCTTAAACTCATTAGTTTTATTTTTAAGCTCCTCATCACTAAGCTTACTCATCATATCTTCTAATTCTTTTATTTTCTTTACAATAGGTGTTATTCGTCTTATTTCTCTAGTGCTATAATCACCAAAAACATTAAGTATACTCTTCATTTTTGAATTCCTTTCTAATGTGTTATTAAAACACCTTTATTTACACAAAACTAAATTATATTTTTATATAAAAAATATATAAAATTGGTATTTTTCATCTTTAGTTTACACTTTAAAATTATAGCTTTATATAAGGAATATTTCAATAAAATTGGATTTATAGCTTATATTTACCTGTAAATATAAGCTATATATTACCATAGATATAAAACTTAATATCTATAATAAAATTCAAAAACAGATAACTATATCTAAACTACTTTTTAATGTATAATAATTTAGTAAATAATTCTAATAGGAGGGGATGATAGCTTTGTCATTTAATTCTTTAATATTCGCATTATTTTTTCTTCCAATAACTCTATTATTTTATCATTTATCGAAGAAAAAATATAAAAATACAATTTTGCTTTTATCAAGTATTATATTTTATCTGTGGGGATCTTCAAAAACTATTTTAGTAGTATTTTTAAGTATCCTAATAAACTATTTTCTAGCAATCATAATGGAAAAGTTTCCAAAAAATAAAAAACAAATACTTTTTCTAACCGTTGCTACAAACATATTAATATTAATTTATTATAAGTACACTAATTTCTTTATAGGAATATTTAATAAAAATTTTACTCCATTAAAGATATTAGTTCCTCTTGGAATATCCTATATAACATTCCAGCAGATAAGTTATGTTGTTGATGTGTATAGAGAAAAATCAAAGGTACAGAAAAATTTTATTAACTTTGCATTATATATTTTATTCTTTCCAAAAATAATTGCAGGTCCAATAACTCAATATAATCAGATAGACAAGCAGTTAACTGATAGGAGATTAAACTTAGACCAGTTTGAAGAGGGAATTTATAGATTTTGTATAGGTCTTGGTAAAAAAATAATAATAGCAAGTACCATTCAAAAAGTAGTAGATGAGATTTTTAAAATAACTCCTCATAACTTAGGTTTAGAAATAGCTTGGCTTGGAATGCTTGCTTATACCCTACAGATTTACTTTGACTTTTCAGGTTATACAGATATGGCAATCGGAGTTGCAAAGATGTTTTCTTTCAACTTACCAGAAAACTTTGACAAGCCATACACTTCACATAGTATAGGAGAGTTTTGGAGAAGATGGCATATTACACTATCCTTCTTCTTAAGAGATTACATATACATACCTTTAGGTGGAAGTAGATGTTCTAAAAAAAGAATTTTATTCAATACTTTCATTGTATTCTTTCTTAGTGGATTTTGGCATGGTGCAAACTATACATTTATAGTATGGGGTCTTTACCATTGCTTCTTTGTATCTATAGAAAAGTTTGGAGTTAAAGCAAACATAATAAATAAACTACCAAAAATCCTAACTCAATTTACTGCATTTATAATAGTAGGAATTGGTTGGGTATTCTTTAGAGCAGAAAATTTACATTATGCTCTAAGCTTTACAAAAGCTATGGTTAACATAAAACATTTTAAACCTTTAACAGATTTATCATTAAGCATTGATACTCAATTTATTATAGTGTTTATATTTGCTTTAATAATTTCATTAATTCCAAAGCTTCATTTAAGAGAAAAGAACAAATTATTCTTCTCACTATCTAGAGTTCTTTCTATATTAATATTTATATATTCTCTAGCAATAGTTACAACAGGAAGCTTTATGCCATTTATATACTTTAAATTCTAATAAGGAGGAATATAATAATGAAAAATTTTTTTATTAAATCTATATCTTTTATAAAAAAAAGATTATACTTAATTGTTTTTATTAGTTTAATAACTATTCCTCTAGTTCAACTATGGGGAAATCCCTTTAACGACCATTTAATAAACGAAAAAAGAGCTAAAGCTCAAAGACCATATTTAAATTTAAAATTACCTATAAGCACTTATTTAAATGCTTATGAAAAATATTTTAATGATAACTTTGGTTTTAGAGAATACTTAATAGATATTGCAAATACTGTTAAGGTTAAAGTATTCCATAAATCATCAAACGATTCCGTTATACTTGGAAAAGATGATTATCTTTTTGCAAAAGGCGAAGAAAAAGACTATAACAATACAGAAATCTTATCAGATGAAAAAATAGATAAAATAGCTAGAAATTTAAGTCTATTACAAAAACAACTATCCGAAAGAGGAATGTATTTTGTTTTTTCAGTAGCACCAAATAAAAGTACAATTTACCCTGAATTTATGCCTTTACCACCAACAAATCCAAAAGGCGAAAATAACTTAACTAAACTTGAAAAAGCATTAAAAAAACATTCAGTAAATTATTTAAGCTTCAAAGATTTAATGCTTAAAAACAAAGGTAAATATCCTCTTTATTTTAAAAGAGATACCCATTGGAACCTTATATCCTCAGTCCTTGCAGCTAATGATTTTATGGACTGCTTAAAGAAAAAGTTTCCTATAGAAGGTGGTTCACTTTCTTTTGATAATATACATAAAAAAGATAGAGAAGGAGACCTTGATGATTTACTTGGAATGTATAACCCATATCCAGAGTATACTTGTGATGTAAAAACGATAGCACCAAAAATAAAGTTTCCAAAAACACTTACTTACGTAGATTCTTTCTGCGAGTCAGTAATGCCTCTAACAGATGCATTCTTCACTCAAAGACTTGATATGCATAACATTAATGCACCTATAGTAAGTAACTTTTATTTATACTCTAACAATGCAAGTGTAGTGTTTTTTGAAATGGTTGAGCGTTTTATCCCATCACTTGTAAATTACAATTTTGATATATACAACGATACAACAAAAGATATTCCTAAAGACTTAAAACCTTATGATATAAATGTAAATTTCCATAGGGCTAAAATAAATGATATGAAGTTTAAAGATGTGGCTTGCGAAGATAGTAACACTGGTGGCTACTATTATGCTTCAAAGAGCAAAGATTCCTATATAACTTGGAATTTTGGTAAAGAAAAACATTTAGATTATTTATATCTAGACCTTTCATTTACCAATACATTTAATCGACTTTCAATTTCTTGGAGTGATGAAGAAAGTGGTGATTTCCCTAAAGCAAATACATCTCTACTTCAATTAACTCCAATGAAAACTAAGTATTTAGTTGACCTTAGAAGTTTTGATACTAAAGCAAAAAGATTAAAAATCCAAATAGGAGATTCTGAAAACTCAGAACTTAACCTTTCAAAACTTCAAATCTTCGGAAAAGACAACTAATAAAAATATTATTATAAAAATAAGAGAGCTTTTAAAACTAAAAGCTCTCTTACTTTTCGTACAGGCTTAAACTCACCCATATCATTATCTAATCAGAAGTTCCCATATACTTATAGAAGTACATTTCTAAATTTAGTTTATCATAATTTTTTATACAAATAAATAATATTTTCCAATAAAAAATAGGTTTGTCATTAAACCTTTTAATTTAACAACAAACCCTTTTAAATTTATATGCTATATTAAAGTTATTTTAATTATTTTTGTGCATTTTCTTCAGTCTTAACTTCTTCTTTTACTTCAGTTGTAGTTTCTTCTTTTACTTCATTCTTAACTTCTTCTTTTACTTCATTCTTAACTTCTTCTTTTACTTCATTCTTAGCTTCTTCTTTTACTTCATTCTTAACTTCTTCTTTTACTTCATTCTTAACTTCTTCTTTTACTTCTGGCTTAACCTCTTCAGTAACTTTTTCAACTACTGGAGCTTCTTCTAGAGCTGCCTTAGCTGTATTATTAACTGTTACTTTTATTCTATATGGAGTATTGTATACAACAGACTCATCATTTTGAGCAGTTAATTTATGAATTAAAATTTCAACACTTCCATTTTTTCCATTTGCAACACCAGTATAATCAAAAGTGTCACTTAATGAATTATTACTAGTAATATTAGCTCCATTTGCATTAACTACTGTGTACTCAATACCTTTAATTTTAAGATTCATATCTTTTCCAAATTGATCTAATACTGTATAGCCAACTTGATTTAATACATCTTCTACCTTAGCACCTTCATTAACAGTAGGAGCTTCTTTACCTATATTTATAGCGTCTACTACAGGAGTTGTATTAGCAACTGTTATAGTTACTTGTTTTACAACCTTACTATCAACTTTAACTTTAACAGTATAAGTTCCCTCTTTTTGTGCAGTTATTTTACTTCCGTCAACAAGAAGTCCACCTTCTGTTCCTTCAACTTCTATGCTAGCCTTTTCTGCACCTTGACCAAATTGTACCTTGCCAATTCTATTGTCATTTGTATCTAACTTATATACTGTAACAGTTGAAGTATTCTTACCATTTACATCTAAGCTTTCACTACTAAATATAGTTTCATATCCTTTTAAATCTTGACCTTGAACAACATTAAGAGT
>JANZXU010000022.1:33009717-33024625 GCA_027576215.1 Amissidens hainesi | reverse complement strand
TTGGCTGCTGCTGAGGATGACCCCACATGAAGAGCCTGAAGATCAGGAGGTCACTCATGGTGCTTATGGTTCGTCTCAGCTATGAAAGATTTAAGGCTCCATGGCGCTACCTGGCGAGCGACAGTCTGTTTTCTCAAACTCCAATCTCTCCAATGTCACAGCCAATCATTACACTTCTGTCCAATCTCATGAGCCAATCGCTACACTGATTTCCAATCTCACATTGGATTGCGTTGCTAGCTTCTGCCTGCGTACCTAGCAATGGAGAATACCGTTCGATTCGCTTCGCTCAGTTCACTTTTTTCAGCGGCTGTCATCAATCCAGCAATACTAAAAGTAAGACCATATTATGAATAAAAGTTTTCTGTAAAAACTTTCTGTGTAATTTCAGCAACGAACAAATGATTGTCAGAACAGATAATTGTGTAGACGACTTATATTTTTAGTCATCATATATTGTCATAACGTCAGATAGGTTTACTGTCTTGCTCACGTTTAATACCTGTGGAAAATGATCATATATCAATTCAATGGCATGTCAGCGTTTGCGAAATTACTGGTATTGACGTAAAGAAAGCAAATATGATGATCAAAAGGCATAGATTTACATATGAATGATGTTAGCATAATATTAGCTTTCTGCAACGTAAGGATGGACATTATATTTAACCTATGCTACGATGGTAATTTTGTGGTTGGACATTAAGTTTAACTTCTGCCACGATGGTAATATGATGGTTGATTATAAACGTGCGTTAGGCTATTTATCTTGACTCAGTGTTGATATTCAATGATAAACCAACAATAGTTTGAATTTGTTTAGCATTTTGTTTGTTAGCATTCTCTTGTAATGTTACCTCAATATGGCTTGTTTACAGTAAGTGTGCACCAGTCCCAGCATTAGTGTAAGAATAAAGGGTGTTGATGTGTGTATCCAAGCTATTTCTCTATCTTTATATAAATGGAAATTGTGATCACTGTCTTTATTTTTACGTTTTCTTCATTCAGATGAGTAAGAGCCATAAAGGCATGGGGGAGTGGATGGCGAGATTGAGAACTTTTGCCTCCAGCGGAGTTTGGCCCTCTGGCTCTGGTAACAGACCAGCGCCAAGGCAAAAAAAATGGCACGACCTCTATCAAAAGGTAAAGTAGGAAGACAGTACTGACTGCTTAACAGAGATTAGTATGTTGAACACTGAGTAACTCATTCTTGACTGAGCGATAATGATGTCATTGTAGATAGAGAAATGCCCCCTCCAGACACGTGGGCAGACAACACTTTTTGGTGGGCCCACAGGCTGCACTTGTGGTTTCCATACCACAAAGGTGAGCTATGTGATGTGCTGACTGATTCTTCAAGCTTTTGTGGTACTAAAACATGCTCATCTGCTGTTAACTATCTCTTCCCATTCTGTAATTCCATTTTAGCAGCCTGCCACACAGTCACCAGCGGCAGGAGAGCCAGCGCCAGCCAGTCAGGGATCTGTGGCCCCTGCAGCTGCTCAGAAGACTTTCTTGCGGCCTCCTCCAAGCCTGTCAGCGGTGAATATGATTTATACTGATTGCTTTGAATGACGCCGTCCCACTTGAGCTTTAAGTGTTCTGTGTCTGTTTTCATTGAAGTCTTACTGAATGTTAACTGCTTTCAGTTCACCAAGCAACGTTTTGGCGGGGTGCGGTCAGCCTCTCTGAAGCCACATCTAGTGGCCAGAAGGACCCCAAGCCCCACTCCTCTTCCTCCCTCTGCTACATCCTCCATGAGGACCCCAAGCCCTGCTCCTCCCATTACATCCTCCATGAGGACCCCAAGCCCTGCTCCTCCCATTACATCCTCCATGAGGACCCCAAGCCCTGCTCCTCCCGTTACATCCTCCGTGAGGACCCCAAGCCCTGCTTATCCCATTACATCCTCCGTGAGGACCCCAAGCCCTGCTCCTCCCGTTACATCCTCCGTGAGGACCCCAAGCCCTGCTCCCTCTGCTGCATCCTCCGTGAGGACCCCAAGCCCTGCTCCTCTTCCTCCTCCTGCATGTCCACATGGCGATACCCACACCAGCAGCCTGGTAGGAATAACACACTACAGAAGTCACACAGATTACTTGAGTGTGTCTGTGTGTGGGTGTGTGTGTTTATGTGTGCGTGCATATGTGTGTGTCTGCATTTTATTTGCTGAGTTTTAACTTGTATTCATGCATAAAACTAATTCTTATTTTATCTTCAACCTATCAGGATGAAGCAGGAGATGGAGCTTCATTTTGGTTGCCAGGGGAGTTGAGGAAGACGATCCCCACACAGGACCAGCGCTGGATTGCCAACACCATATTCCAGTCTGGCAGACTACGAGCGGATCTGAAGTTGTGGTATGAGCCCCCCGTCCCAGCACTCATTTACCACCAGACCCCGACTCCAGACCACTTTTTCACACACAGGCTGATGGTGTGGATGCCCTACCACCTGTGGAAAGTGAGTTTTCTGCCCCTCCTGTGGAAAGCAACTGACTGGATATGGTGTTCATAAAAGGGCCCGTAAAGTCCTGGACATTGACAGGTATTACCTGATGCTGACCGAAACCCTCAGGTGCACGGTCTGTTCCCTGAATTACTTGTCAACCAGTCAAGCTGTCCGGGAGCAGCTGGACCTGCCGCACACCCAGATGTTCAGGCTTATCCTGACCCGCAAGTGAGTAAAGCTGAAGCAAGCTGGTGAATGCTGTTCATTAATTGTGAATATTACAGTGCCATTAATTCACTGTTTAATTATATGAATTTCAGGTATGCCTGTGACATCCATGTCATTCGGCTGCTGCGGGACAGGACTCTGGGCAACAATCCAGCACGGCTGGCTAAGCAGCTGAGGGAGAACCACGGAGAGGAGTGGCTGGCCCGGTTGGCACATTATCTGGGAGAATGTGCCCATTTTGTTGATCGGCCAAGCGTCTTCCCCGTGGTGTGCCACAAGCCTCCAGAGCCCGTCGAGGTGCCAACCAGCCACTGGCTGTTGTCCGTGTATGGTCAGGACATTCTCACCCACCTGGATCATATCAAGGCCAGCATAACATCCACTTTCGGCTCCATCCTGAAGTTGGATTCCACCAAAAAGGTAACGTATACTTCATATGATACCACATTTACACTCTGTATTATAAGGGCCACTGTGTAGAGCTTTATGTTGCCATAATACAAATGAAGAGCTCTTTTGCAAAACGCTATATATCCATTTTCAAAAATATTAAAAAATAATTTGTATTGTGCTTCTCAGTTAATTTCAGTAAAATCACTGTTTTGCTGTTTGAATTGGCAAATCAGATAACATTACCCTAGTTGCAATTGTCCAGACGCTGCCTATACATAAAATTTCAAAAAAGATTTATGAAAATTGCATTTAAATGACTTTAATAGCGTTTTGGAAAAGCGCTCTTCAAATAATCATAATAATGTGTCATTTAAGATCACCAAGAAGCTGGCGGGCCATGGCAAAGGGACGGCACTATGGGTGAGCTCCATCGGCAATGAGGTCAGCCAGATCCTCATGAGCGTCCTGGCGGTGCAGGAGGGCCCGGGATTGGACAGGATGGCTCGCGGGGTCATGGAGCGTTACCGCCGTGCAGGCGTGCCTTCCCCTGTGTTGCTCTATGTGGACTGTGGCTGCTGCATGAGTGAGGGAACCAGCAAGCTGCAGTGCAGGTTTGGGGAGTGGCCAGATCTCCATGTGCGGCTTGACATCTGGCACTTCATGAGGAGGCTGGCCTCTGGCTGCACCACTAATGCCCACCCCCTCTACCCCACCTTCATGGCCTGCCTTTCGGCCTGTATTTTTGAGTGGGATGCCAGTGACCTTGCTTTGCTGCAGCAGGCAAAGAGGGAGCAGCTCCTTCAGGAGGGTGTGCCAACCATCACACACCAGCTGGTGGACAGCAAAATTTCCAAGCAAGAGCTGGCCCAGTTCTGTCGCAGGAGGACGAGGGGTGAGGAGGCCACCATCCACCTTATTGAGCGCCTGCTGACAGAGCTGGGGGGTCAGAATGGAAATGACCTGATGGGTGTGTCACTGTTGGATGAGGTGCGCATGAAGAACATCTGGCGTGTGCAGACACAACACGTCAGATGCATCCAAGATGTGCCGGGGGTTCAGCTGTACACGGTGATGGGAACCACCACCAAGGGGGGTGTTGTCCTGCAATGCTACCGCTGTGCCTGAGGGTCGACATCTTTGGAATCATTCCACTGTCACCTTTACAAATTCATTCCAGGTTTGTCGTGTGTAGATTATATGCAGTGGTTATCTTTGCTAATGGAAGTTGTATATAAGTCAGTTTACAGTACATTACAAGTGATGTTTTGTTTCATTGCAGGAACCAGTGCTAATGCACTGAACTTCCAGCTCTACCTCCTGGAGGGTCTGAACAGGTGGAACCAGGACCGGGCAACAGCAGCAGTGAGGGAGAAGGTATCGCCCCTCCTCACCTATGCCGGGGATTTGGCACACTGTGTCAACACCACCAGTTTGAAGGTGTTTGGCAGGGCCTTTTTCCAACCTTTAAGCCACCTTCCAAATACACTGGTATGTTGAATGTCTGTCCAGCTACATAATACTTTGGGTTTAGTAATCTTTAATGTGGCAAAACAATACTTACCTTATGCTGTAATTGGATCTGTGCAGCTCTCTAACAGAAAAGTACTGTATGTGTGTGCTTCTGTGCATTCGTCTTTTGTGTAGGAGAGCTGTTAGGTGTTGATTATCTGTTGGAGCAGACAGGCAAGCCCCTCAACATCTGGCCAGACACAGAGGAGATGGATGACATGCTGGAGGATGTCAATGAGGGCACAGAACAGGACGAAGGCTTTGAGGAGGATGAAGAAGATGACCCCAGTGTCTTTTCCTCATCCCTGGCTGCCTCCTCTTCCACCCTGGCTGCCACCTTCTCCACACTGGCTGCCTCCTCCACCCTGGCTGCCCCCTCCTCCACCCTGGCTGCTTCCTCCACCCTGGCTGCCCCTTCCACCATGGCTGCCCCTCCAACCTGGCCGCTGCCTCCTCCACCCTGGCTGCCCCCTCCACCCTGGCCGCTGCCTCCTCCACACTGGCCGCTGCCTCCTCCACACTGGCTGCCCCCTTCACACTGGCTGCCCCCTCCACACTGGCTGCCCCCTCCACCGTGGCCGCTGCCTCCTCCATACTGGCTGCCCCCTCCACCGTGGCCACTGCCTCCTACACTCTGGCTGTCTCCTCCACCCTGGCCGCTGCCTCCTCCACTCTGGCTGCCTCCTCCACCCTGGCCGCTGCCTCCTCCACCCTGGCCACTGCCTCCTCCACACTGGCTGCCCCCTCCGCTCTGGCTGCCCCCTTCTCCACACTGGCTCACACCTCATCTCCTGATGAGTCAGGGGTATGTAAAAACAAAATTCTGTGTGTGTATGTGTGTGCATAGTCACTGCCTGCATTTTGTTCCAGTTCACTCACACTCACTCACTCACTCACTCACTCACTCACTCACTCACTCACTCATATCACCTGTGACTTCTTTGCAGGCTGTTGATGATGTTGGTGTGCAAGGCATGGACAGGGTGGATCGCTTAGCAGGGTATTTGGTGGAGCTGAGAAAGGACGAGTCATTAACACTCAGCAACCAGCAGGTCAGTAACATTTAGGTTACTCAGTACAGCCTGTTCTCCATCACATGTTCATGTTCATGCATGTATACTCATGTGGTCTTGTGTCATGTCTCTTTGTGTTGTATCTCTGTTTAGGTGAGCAACATCGTTGCTCTTTGGGACAACCTCCTTGATTATGACAAGCAGAGGGTGGTGTTTGCAGCCAGACATCAGAGCCAGCTCAAAACTGGAAGGTTTAGGTCACCAAAGAAGCAGCAGGACTTCACCCCAGGAGTGGAGAGTGTGAAGAGGCATGCACTCACTACCCCTGGCCCAACTGCCCAATGGCCAAGTTGTTGCCGCCTGATAGAGGCCATTTTCATCAGCCTCTGCACCATTCACCGGAGTCCCAAAAAGACCAAGGGTGGTGCAGTGTCCCGCTGGGATCTAGTCCTGCAGGACTATCGGAATATCAGGCGGCACATTTTAGGCAATGCAACAGTGATGCAGCAGACCAACCTGCAGCTGGTTGATGTCAGCTACACCACTCTGGTGCAGTGGCATAACAGCAGGGTGAAGAGGCAGGACACCGCTGTAGTGATGCAGGGTCTGGACCTGCCCTCCCGCATGTCTGTAGCTGCTGACCCTCTTCCACCTGCTAACATTCGCCCTCAGTCAGCCCCACCCCCTTCAGGCCCCCCACATGAGTATGTGATGCCCAGCTGTACAGTGGGCCAAGCAAGGCTAAAGAGGAAGGCCCATGGAGCAGTCACCACACCGCCACCAGCACGTCCCCTACGTCCCATTTTACCAGCCTGGCCCTCTATTCCCCGAACCAGGGTCCTGCCAAACTACATCCCCTCTGCCGCCGCTGGCCCCACTGGCTATCCTGCCGCCGCTGGCCCCCCTGGCTATCGCGCCGCTGCTGCTGGCCCCACTGGCTATCCTGTCGCTGGCCCCACTGGCTATCCTGTCACTGGCCCCACTGGCTATCCTGTCGCTGGCCCCACTGGCTATCCTGTCGCTGGCCCCACTGGCTATCCTGTCGCTGGCCCCACTGGCTATCCTGCTGGCCCCACTGGCTATCCTGCCGCTGCTGCTGGCCCTGCAAATTCTCCTGTTCCTCCTCCTGCCAGGAAACTGACCCGCAGAGTTTTACATAATACATGTAAAAAGTGTGGGAAGTTTAGAACAGCAGAGACAGGCCACAGTCAATATAAAGGGGTGGTGTACTGCCCTGCTGTAGAAACACTCTCTAAAGAACAGTGGCTTGAACAGATTAAAAAAGTGTAGGACTCCTCCTTAAAGGTACAGTCTGTGATTTGTTGTTCTTGTTTGGGGGCAGGCTGCAGACTGTTTGTTTGCACTAGAGAGGAGCTGTTGTTGTTTTGAATGTGTAAATATGTTCTGTTATTTTTTTGGGGGGACACGCTGCCCCAACTCTTTGTGTGATCTTGAATAAATGTGAAATATGTTTCTATGAATAAATGTGAAATAAATTTTTTTTAAATATATTAAAATGGGTCTTTTTGTGACTTAAGCACTTTCATATATATACACACACACAATATAATTTTTTTTTAATTAAGGTTTTTATAATAAGGATTCTACAAAAGCTCCATCCAGTGGGAATAATTGTGGCAATAATATAATACAATCTTTGAAGAATATACCTTTAACACCACATGGATAGCAAACAACACTTTGGATGAAAATATGAGGCAAATGTCTATTTTAATCAGTGTTAACATGTTATATAACGTAATCTGATGTGATTCAAAAGACACTTGTCAGTCTTTACACTAGCTGTCACTCAATCAAAAACCTTTAACAACCAAAAACCTTAAAAAAAAGCCAACAGTACTTGATGGAACATGTTTAATATCAATATTAATAAAAGTTGATGAAATATTACAATTGTACTGAATGTCAAATTGTTTCGCCGGAGGTGGGATTCGCACCGGCGTTGCCAAAGTCAAATATATTAATGGGAAAATAGAAAAATTATTTTTTAAAAAATTATTCACAACTAATGTTTACCATGGTTCAATACTTAAAAATCATAAGCTGAGCCCTTAATAATCTTTTCTCTTCCCTTTCCCTCTTTCCTTTTTTTCCTCTCTTTTTCCCCTTCCCTTCCCTTCCCTCCCCCCCTTAACAGACTATTGTTCCCCAGCTTCAGTTTCCTGCACACTCTGAGAGGATGTCAGGGCAGTCCCCTCCATTTCTTCCATCTTCCGCTCCATGGCCTCCATTCTTCTTCCTAGCCGCTCCATGTGCATTTCTACAGCTAGATTTGTGATGGAATTCATTTTAGTTTTTGTACATAATATACTTCTCATATGTGAAACTCTGTGTATAGAAATGTGTATAAAAGTACTTACTTCTCTCCAGATCATCAAACCTCTCCATAACTCTTTCCTCCAGCACTACAAGGAGAACTGAGATGAAATTCATAGTTTTTATACCCAATATACTTTCCCTATGTGAACACCTAAAGTGTTTAAGTACTTATGTTTCTTTATGACGTCCAAGACTGAAGCCCCCTCCTCATTACCATGGGTCCTTTCTGGAGTTTTTGAAAAGAAAAATGTTAGTGTTTGCTTTCTTGGTAAGGAACTTGTAATCAGATTGTAAATGTAAAATTCGAAACAAATGTACCTTGAACTGGTGGGTATGATGATCCCTCTAGAGATTCTTCCCATGTCAACTGGCTTGGTGGTCGACTGGAATAGGAAGGCCTTGATGGACTGGTGCCTATGCACATCTGAGGCATTGACATGTCTGAAAATAAAGATGATACAAATGTCAGTCTTTTATGGTGGGCTTCTTATGAATATAATTTAAAAACATAAACCCATGCTAATATCACACAACTGACCAAAAAAAAAAAAAAAACCCTTACATGATGGGGGTGGAGGCATCTGCCGACCTGAAAAAGGTACAAGAACCCATCAGACCAGTCACATAACTTGTAACAGGTTATTCCGTAAAGATGTTAGTGCCAAACTATGCAAGATGACTTGACCTACTTACCCACAGGGCTTTCACATGGAATCCTGGCCTGCTTCATTGGCTGTCTCAGTCTGCCTCCTGGGCTGTCTGACTCATCTGGAAAAAAAACCCCACCATAATGTATACCAGCAGGGAAATGAACATTGAATTGTGTACATAATTCAGTTTGTACTGAAGAGATCTTACCCTCACTGGAGGAATATCTCCTGGGGCGTCTTCGTACTCTTGCTCAGTCAGAGGTCGCGCCATCATCGGTTTCTGGACATGACGACTGCATATACTGCTGACATTTTCTGTCTGCTGTGTCGTAGTCATCTGTGTAAGGAGATTTTTTTTGAGCAAGTAGAAGAGCAAATCAGCATTTCCATACATGGCAAACATTATGAATCTATTCACTATAGTGCATAGCAGAGATCGCTCACCTCCTTTGAACCACACTCTCCTAATAGGGTGTTTAGTCCAGGTGCTGTTGGGCTCTGCAAGCTTCTTCACCCGCTTGCGTACATTGATGTTTGTCCATGCGCATTGTAAGCCCCCCTGTTTTTTGTAAAAATAATAAATAAAAATCGGATCCTTTCTTACAGCGTGGTGAAAAAAAAAATTAAAAAATGAAGAAAAAGGAGACTTCCGGTGGCTACCCAGGTGTGATGCACGTGTAGTTCTGAGCTTCGTCTCAAAAGTCCGATAACCTACAAAATATCCTACAATTCGGAAACTATTTTGGTTTAACTGACGTCTAAAATACCGCTACATAATGTCGAGCGGGAGAGGAACGAAAAATAAATAGTCTACGGACGAGTCAGCGGGCAAAAAGAAAGTTGTGGGCCAAGAACCGGAGGACACTTCAAACGCAGCCATTTTGTTAGCATTGCGCGAGCAAGAAGAAAGGCTAACCGGAAAAGTTAAGTTGGCTGTAAGAGAGGCAGTCGAGGAAATGCTGGCCGGTGAAATACAAGCCCTGAAAGCTATGATTGAAGCCTCCAACTCGGCAGTGAACAAACTTAGCGGGGATATTGCACAGCAAACCGAGGTCAGTAGAAAGTTGCAAGGGAGGCTAGACGCTACATCGGCTAACATCAGAGCAGTGAAACACGATGTTGGTGACCTCCAGAAAGAGCTACTGAACCTCCGCCAGAAAGTCGCGGAGATGGAGGACAGATCACGGAGGTCTAACCTCCGACTTGTCGGCCTACCAGAGACAGCGGAGGGGGAAAACGCTATTCAGTTTTTACAAGATAACTTGCCTCTGTGGATCCCCTCCCTGGCCGGGGAGAAAATTGAAATTCAACGGGCTCATCGTATATTCACCACTCAGGACAAGACCAGCCGTCCGCGCACCCTCATCTTCCGGCTACTTCGTTACCAGGACAGGGAGAAAATTCTCAATGGAACCAGGGCCCTTGCGTCCGCACCTACACACCAGATAACCAGCGAGGGGCAGACATCGACATCCAGGCTGCTGTTCTTTCCCGACTACAGCAACGACACCGCGCAGAGGAGGAAAGCCTTCGATGCGGTGAGGAAACAACTTGCCAACAGAGGGCTACGGCCGTTCCTGAGATATCCTGCAACCCTGAAGGTTAGACACAACGGCTCGCTGCATTTTTTTGAAAGTGTGGCAGACGCGGAGACCTTTATGGCCAGGCTCGACCGGAGCCCTCGCTCAACATCCAGTGAAGCCGGCACCCCCCGCGTTTCTTTCCCCACCATATCGGTTGATGAGGGACCCTCGGCGGATACTTTTCCCGCCTCAACTTGATCCAGACAGCGGATCACTTACCGTATTGTTTCATGCTGCTTACTCTCCTCTAGACTGTACTAAGTATTTGGCTTAGATTTACTTAAAGCATGCTACCTTTTAATACTGATGGAGTTACTTTAAGTTTTCAGTTCAGGTTAATGCAGACTGATTCTGTGGAGATAATTTTAATCAAAGCCCAATTTTGTCTCACAAGTGGATGGTTAATTAAGTTAATGTTTCCGATACCCATACGGGCTCGGACGGGAAGCGTGTATCGCTGTTGAGACCACAGTTAGTCGATAAAAAACCCCTTTTTGTTTGTTTTTAATTTTTTATTTTCTTCTCCATCCTAAGAGAACATTTATTATCTCTTGCGGATGGATTGTTTTGTTGTAAATGTTCTGTGTTTATTGCCTGAGCCTTGCCATTTATGTAGAAGTTGTTACATGTTTTTTTCTGATTTGCTTGTTTTACATTTGAGGAGCCCCATTTTGCGTAGACCTACATGTGTTATCCTCCAGGTGATAAGATGGCACAAGCTTGTATATGAGTAACTCCTTTAATGTAATGTCGTGGAATGTACGGGGCCTAAATTCTCCAGTAAAACGCACCAAATGCCTAGAATTCCTTAAACGTAAAGAGATCGCCATTGCTTTGATCCAAGAAACACATCTGAAAACAACTGATATTTATAGGTTTCAGAATAGGTTTTATAAGTGTGTTGCTCATTCTTCTGCGTCAAATAGGACAAAGGGAGTAGCTATTTTATTCAGTAGGAAGTTAGGGGTGAAGGTGGAAAAATCAGGTAATGATAACATTGGCAGAATGTGTGTTACAATTAACAATACAAAAATTTGTCTTGCATCAATATATGCCCCAAACATCCATGATCCAAATTTCTTAAGCTCAATCTCTAATACTCTCTTAGACCTTCCAGGTCATCAGCTTATAGTTGGGGGTGACTTTAACCAGGTGTGTGACACAAATTTAGACAAATCTGTAGGTGCAAGCTTAACTCAGGACTCCCCTCGTGTGATTAACACCTTTATTTCCGAGCTTAATATTATTGACCCATGGCGCTTAAGGAACCCTTCAGTTAAGAATTATACCTTTTTCTCGGCCAGACACAAGACGTACTCAAGAATTGATTATATGTTCATTTCTGCCTCCCTGAATCACTGTATCAATTCCACCAATATCCTTCCTATTATAATATCAGATCATGCCCCTGTGTTATATAGCTTTAAGTTCCTACCGACATGCAGGAAGGATACATACAGGTGGCGTTTCAATACAACATTACTTCAGAATGCAGATTTTTTGAAAAAACTAAAAAATAACCTTAAAGTATTTTTAGAAATTAACTCAGAGACAGCAGCCTCACCCCAAATACTTTGGGAAACTACTAAATGCTTTATAAGGGGAGAGGCTTTGTCATTTGCCACTCATTTGAAGGCGACCAGGAGACGCAGGGTTACGCAATTGGAAGATGAGATACGGACCTTGGAATCAAACCTAAAACAGCAGTTTTCTGAACAAAATCACTCAGCTCTCTCAGCTCTGAAATTCGAACTGAATAATCTGCTTAAGGCCAAAGCTGAGTTTATAATTCATCGTACAAGACTCACATATTATGAGCAGAGTGAAAGATCAAGTAAGCTTTTAGCTGCCAGATTAAAACAAAATGAATCCTATTCCACTATTAGTGCAATCCAAACATCGTCCGGATCAATCACCTATGACCCAGGTGAAATAAATAATACTTTTGCGGAATTTTATTCTCATCTCTATATGGCGGACCCTGCTCCTGACTTGCCTGCCCTTAAATCGTACCTGTCGGAACTTAAATTACCATCACTAGCTGTCAATGATGCAGAATCCCTTGAAGCACCACTTACTCTTTTAGAACTTAAAGAGGCATTGAGCTTGATGCAAAAAGGGAAATCGCCTGGTCTTGACGGGCTTCCTCCAGAGTTGTTTTTGGTACTGTGGGATGTCATTGGGCCATTGCTTTTAAATTCGCTTAACTATGCTTTAGACACTGGTTCCTTTCATCGTGATCAAAATACATCTCTTATATCAGTCTTACTTAAGAAAGATAAACCACCTTTGAGATGTGGTAGTTACAGGCCGATATCACTTATCACAACAGAACTGAAGCTTTTTGCCAAAGTGTTAGTCAGAAGATTGGAGCCATGTGTAGGTAAATTAATTCATTGCGACCAAACAGGATTTTTAAAGGGGAGACTTGCATCAGATAATATCAGACGCCTTTTCCATATATTACAGGTGTCAGAATCGGATAAACACCCCGCAGCGATATTCAGCTTGGATGCGCTAAAAGCGTTTGATCGAGTGAGCTGGATATATCTGTGGCAGGTTTTGGAGAATTTCGGATTTGGCAAAAAATTTATATCAATGATCAAAACACTATATACCAACCCTTGTGCAGTTGTACAAACAAATAATATTCTGTCCAAAACATTCCATCTGCAGCGTGGAACTCGGCAGGGCTGTCCACTGTCTCCGCTCCTTTTTGCTTTGTCACTTGAGCCGCTAGCCCAGACGATTAGATTAGACCCACACATCTCACCCATCAATATACAAGGTACACAACATAAAATTTCGCTTTACGCGGATGATGTATTACTTTTTTTTACTAGAATTTTTGAGTCTTTACTTCAAGTACTTAAAGTTTTCACGCAGTTCAGCCTATTTTCCGGTTATAAAATTAACTGGGATAAATCCCTCCTCATTCCTTTAAATGCCCCTGCAAAAGACCTCACTTTACCAGTTATTCAACATATTCAATGGCATAACTCTGCATTTACATACTTAGGCATAATTATAACCAATTTCTCAGATATATCACATGCTAATTACAATAAGCTTAAAGCAGAGATTGCATCAGACATTCAGAGGTGGTCTACTCTCAAGATGTCATTGCAAGGTAGAATTGCGATACTGAAAATGAATGTACTTGGCCGACTGAATTTCCTGTTCTCTATGATCCCTATACCTCCTCCACCTAATTATTTTGAGGAGCTACAGTCCATGACCAATAAATTCATTTGGAATGATAAAAGAGCTCGTATTAGTCTACGCACATTACAGCGACCAAAACACTCTGGAGGCTTGGCAGTTCCTGACTTTAAACTATATTACTGGTCATTTCAAATAAAGCAATTGACAATTTGGTGCAAAGAGAATGTAGTCACACCCTGGCGTCAGATAGAGAAAGAGATGGTAAAGCCGCATAGGATGATAGACATACTATTCTGTGGGCTGGAACCTAGATCTGTGTGTAGAAAGTTTGGACCAATTATAGGCAACTCCCTGAAAATTTGGTTTGCTGTCCAGAAACATATGGGGTGCAAGGTAAAGCTCTGTGACCGCTCTCCTGTTTGGTATAATTACAATCTATTACAGCATTCTGGTCCCTATTATAATGACAGTTGGGCTTCTGGAGGAATTTATACTCTCCAAGATCTGTATGATAGAAATGGTTTGATTTCGCTCCAAGAGCTTAAAGAACGTTATTCTCTCCCAGGGTTTCCTTGGTTCTTGTATTTACAGTTGAGATCTGCAATCCGTGCTCATGGAGTTCCATGGGACTCGCCTTTACCCTCTCATCCGTTGGACTCTTGGATTTCCGCTCGAACACCCTCTGTTGGATTAGTGTCTGTTATCTACAATGAACTGATATCTAAAGATGTTAAACCTTTGGGAGTGATCAGTTCTTGGAACCGTGAACTTGAGGGTCAGGGTTATAATCTGGACTGGGACAATATTTGGACCAACATACCCATCTCATCAAGAAATCCAGCACATCAACTTATTCATTACAAGTTTGTGCACAAATTTTACGCCACACCATACAGACGATTTACAATGAAACTGACAGAAAATCCCAACTGTACAAAATGTGATCAGAACGTTGTTGGCACATACCTTCATATTTTTTGGGAATGTCCCTCTGTGTCTGGCCTCTGGATCAGGGTGCATAGTTGCCTTGAAAATATTTTAGGTTTTCCCATTCCTATGTACCCCCCTCTACTTCTATTCAATGATGACACCGCTCTCAGTGGCAATACCAGATTGGCACAGAGGAAAGTTATATTTGCAGGTTTAACGGCTGCTAAGAAGACAATAATACATTCATGGTTTTCCCCGGACATACCATCGGCAAAAGAATGGCTAAACCATTTTAGAGACATTGCTGTTTTAGAAAGGTCATTGGCTGTCATACATAAAGCACGAGCATCTACTGTGGAGGCCTGGGACGCTCTTATCAGTTATCTTTCTGATGTAACATTGTTTGCGCGTATGTAGGGTGTACATCTCTTTTTATTTACTTAGTTGTATAATGTGTGTATATAAGTGTGTATGTTTATATGTCTTAAAAGTCTTTTATGGCAAGGCAAGGGCATTTTGTTTGTAATACAAGGTTCAAAATGTTCAATAAAAAAGTTTGTCACAAAAAAAAAATCGTAAGCTTTGGACTTACTGTGTGAAAGGGGCGGGGCTACGAAAATTGGCGTTTTGGCATGAAAATTCGACG